>VMDR010030368.1:0-12404 GCA_007922815.1 Macrotus californicus
ACTCTCTCTCTGGATCTCTGACTCAGGTAGAATTCAGCACTTAAGGTCATGGATGCCTTCAGATGTTTGGGAATTTACTCAGGTTCCACTCTCTTTTCAATTACTCTGGCTGCCCCAGGCATCACAGGACTTCTCATGGGACTGCAGGCTGAGTCCACCAGCTCAGTGTTAACATCTAATTCCTAATTTCATGCTCATGGACCACAGTGGATTACACAGACACTATAGTCCAATTGTTGTTAAGATTATTTACAGGAAAGGATTTACAGAGACTGGGTTGTCAAACAGGCATGGAATATGTGGGTACAATTCTCATCATGGATATTTTATCTTCCCAACCTCCATCTCCTGTCCTTTTATAATTTTTTCCATCTCACTTAGTAGAACTTCTCATCCCACAACTAGGAGCTATTCTTAATCTTTTTCTCTTCCTCATCCTCTCCATCCCTAATGGACATCCTTAATCCATCTGTCCCTTTTCTTCTGTGGCTACAATGCCAGCCCAAATCATATAATCATTCCTGGATCCCTGCACCAGCATCCTAAACAGCCTCTCTGCTGATACTAGTGTCCCCTAGAATGAATTCT
Source organism: Macrotus californicus (assembly GCA_007922815.1). Lineage (NCBI taxonomy): Eukaryota > Metazoa > Chordata > Mammalia > Chiroptera > Phyllostomidae > Macrotus > Macrotus californicus. The sequence goes on from VMDR010030368.1 coordinate 589, forward strand.
CCACACAGAAATCAAAGTGATCTTTTCCCTAAATGGAGACATAGTTGACATATAACTCTGTCTGAGCTTAAGGTGTACAAGTACTGATTGAAACATTGATATATTGCTATATCATTACCACTTCTGGTTATATATCCAAAGGAAATGAAAACAGGGTATTTAAAGATATCTGCACCTCCATATTCACTGCAGTATTATCCTCAATAGTAGAGATATGGAAACAACATACACATGCACACAAACAGAGGAATATTATTCAGCCAAAAGAAACAAGGAAATCCTGCCACTGCAACAACATTGATGAATAAAGGCATTATGCTAAGTGAGATAAGTCAGCCAGAAAAAGACAAATACTATATGATATCACTCATATACGGAATCTAAAAAAAAGCCAAACTCATTGAAAGAAAGAGGAGATTGATGGTGAGCAGGGGCTGGGGTAAGGGATAAGTGGGGGGATGTTGGTCAAAGGGTACAAACTTCCAATTATAAGATGAATAAGTCCCGGGGATCTAATGTACAGCACAGCACGGCGACTACAGTTAGCATTACTGTACTACATACTTCAAAGTTGCTTGGGAACTAGATCTTAAATGTTCTCACCACAAAAAAATAAATGATAATCATGGGACATGACAGAGATATTAGCTAATGCTATGGTGGTAATGAAAGTAATCTTTTAAAACATTAACTCTGATCACGTCATTCCTGTTTATATCCCATTACTGGCTTTCTGTAATACTGAGAAAAAAATTCAAAGTCTTTATCATGCTGATTAGGGTTCCTCATCATCTGGTCCTGGCTGCCATTGTCTCTAATCTTGTATCTCACCAATTCACATAACCTTGTTCATATTCCTTTCATACTGACCTTCTTGCTGCCTTGAACAACCCCAGGACATTTGCACTGGTTATTCTTCTGCCCTAAATGTTCTTCCTCTGATCTCTCTGTGGCTGGCTTCTTGTCATTCAGGGCCCATAACTCAAACACCTTTTCCACAGAGAAGTGAATCCCACTGATCTCCCATTCATTCTAGCTAGTCACCCTGCTTTACCTTTTTCATACTGTTATTGGAATTAGATTGTTTATTTTCATATTTTTCTAATTTTGTATTTTCTATCTCTTCCTATATAAACTGCATGGGAACAAGGACATACTATTCTCAGACTCATACATGGATCTGAGAATAGTACGGCACATAAAAGACCTCAACAAATATTTGCTGAAGGAATAAAGGAATGAAACATTTCAGGTGCAATTACACTTGAATGCTATAAGCAGGGAAGTTCAAGGAAGCTGACAGATTAAAGGCATATGCTCAGTGACATGTAACTCAAGGGCATGAGCTTGGCTCTGCACACATGTGCAATCCCCACTGCCATGGCTTCGTTTCTACTAAGTCAGCAAAAATGGCCAGACTGACAGTTACTGATGATATGTGATGTCTGGGCATTTCACACACTGTCCTCCTGTGATCATTATCCCTTTCTGCTTATTTCCATTTTACAGGTCAGGAGCATTTGCTTCAAAGGAGTAACTAAATTGTCATCAAACACTCCCTTTTTCAATATCTGAATAGCTCAAGTAGAACCCTACCTTTCTTACTACAAAAAACATACTTAGAAGTTCTTGAAGATTAACTCTACACTATTTCAAAACATTGTTTATGACCGTAATTCAGGATATAAACTCAGGGACACCTTGATGACTCAATAATTGATAAGATTTTCTTTTCTTTCTACAGTTATCTTTGGTCAAGATATCAACTCCCTCTTATAGAAGTTTAAAACGTTTCTTTAAATATTATATTATTAAATGAAAGAATACGTATTATGTTCTTTGATGGAAAGCCTGGGCTCCAAAACAGTAATGATGAAACATGAATCATTGGGTACCTTTCATTCTTCTGAAAATGCTATCCTGAGTGAGAAAGATTAATGACGAAAATGTTATTCAGAGTTAGAAGTAAAACAATAACTTTCACTGTGCCTTTTTCTAACCTAAAATAAGTAGGAGGTATGTCATAATTCTTTTAAAGCTTTAGAAAGAGAATAGTAGGACAATAAAGAATAATAGGCAGCTTGCAGTCCTCCCCAGCCCTCTTTCTACCCCAAGCTCAGGTGACTACTGATTCAGTTTCCTTGTTTCCTCTCCATAGTCCCTTCTCCTTCTGAGTTTTTATTTATGTGTCATCTTCCTTTCTTCAGTCATCATTCATGTATCCATGTATCTACCGGTGTTTATTTTAACTCTCTACTACATATATAAGGAAGGCATTTCATTAGCAGTCATGGATAATACAAGGTCCCTGTTTTTGAGACACTTGAAATCATTTGGAGTAAAGGTCCATTTCCAAACTTGTCCATTTATTTCCCTTGCCTCCTTTTTTCCCATCATACTCACATAATGACTGCAAGGTCTGTCAACAAATCTGATTTGTCTAGAGTTAAAAATCTATAAACTTTCCACCAATAGTTAACAAACTACTATGTCTGAATGTGAACTACTGTCCTCATTGTTAAAGCGTTTAAATTGTGTTCCTTGGGTCTGGAAAAATAATACAGTGTTCCCACATTATAACCCTGTTTCCAAGAGTATCTATCCAGATTTTTAAAGACTTGTTTTCGATGGTGGTCACATGGACAAAGTGAGAATGTAAGAGAATTCTTTAAATTTTCCTCAGTTAGGGACAGTTTCTTAATGTAGAAAGAAGGGAGTGGAATATAGTATCTGTCCACAAGTCTTTCTTGTCTCCTTGCCCTTGCCAAGAAAATCAGCAGATGGCATTGTGTCCTTACCCACTGATTTGGGGTGGGCCATGAAACTCACTTTGAGCCACGCAATATAGACTGAAGGGACAGCATGCTAGTTCAGGGCTGAGGCTTTAAGAGGCTCAACTTATTTCCACCTGTCCTCTTCTAGTTTCAGCATTCCGCACAGAGAAAACTATGACCTAGAAAGACACATCTCTTTTTACTGGGTGTGTATTTAAGCAAATGTGAACCCAACCCCAAATCAGAAATCTGCCCTACTCTCTGAGCCCAGGTAGGGCTAACAGAGAAAATCATCCAGCCTGTGGACTAGTGAGCATGAAATACAAGTTGTGTTATTATTTCTATAAACCACTTGGATTTGAGGGTTCCTTGCTAGTCAGCATTATCAGAGAAGAAACCTCACTAATACACTAGCTGGTATCAGAAGTGATGTGCTTCTGTAATGAAAACCCAACCTAAGTCATTGCCTTTGGGATGGGCAACAAATCATTACAGAGCTCCAGTAAAATGTTACTCCTCTGGCAAAATAATCAGTAAGCATGGCTGCTAAGAGAGCCATTTACCAAAATGTCCAGGTTTCACAAGCTCTTTGAATTGCATGATAGTCTTTAGAAACAACAGCAGAACTGAGAAAAAGTGAAGTGTTCCCAGAAATATCTCAGTATATAGGAAGAATGTCACCAACCTAAAATCGATATTTTGTCTATCTCGAAACACATTACAAACCAGATTCACTGACAAGTATTTTCTTATTTTACAATTGGGAAAAGCCAGGTGCTGAGGGTTGTTTTTTTAAGTCATAAAGCAGCATAAAAATAAGCTATGATCTTCTGCTAAAGCTAGCACATCGATTCACCATAATCCCTAAAGGTTAATGGAGCTACACGAGGTGAGTGTCTCTCAGTGCTTGAGGTCTGAATTATTCAAAATAAAAAGAGGCTTGAGAATCCATCTGCCCTTTTAAAACAGATCATTCCAACACCAGGGAGTCCTTTCTCTTAAAGATTATTTTTCTCATCAAATGCAAAAAAAAAAAGAAAAGAAAAATACAAGTCCATTTAAATGGAAGCAATCAGGCAAAATAATGTTTATTAGAAAATGTTTACTTATGTTTTCTAGGTATGTGATGAGGAGAAAATAATATGCACTGTGAAGGTTTTTAAATCATTTTTTTCAGAAGGTGGTAAGTAGCTTTCCACTTTTTGACCTGAGATTTTTAGAAAAGCGACTCCACGAACCTTTTCACCTCTCAATGGCCCCTCTTCCACATACCCCAGAAGGGCACAAGCCCACCCTTCATGTGAAGAACCTCTCATCCCTTGAACTTGACAAGGGAATATTGGACAGACAATAACAACAAACCACATGTTTAATCTTCCCCGCTGCAATTAACTTTGCTTTCATGAACGTTCAGATTTATGTTATACAATACACTACCATTAAATCGGCATTTATTATGAAGTCACGTATTCCAAGATGAACAGGCACATCCTTGGGTGGCTAGTTTTATACAATAGCTGACAATGTTCTCCCACTGTCAATAAGCTCACAGATTAGCTATAATAAGGATACCCTGACAACTCCATTCACAGAATTAATTAAATATCACAGTGTACTCTCTCCTTTTAAACCAACTGTTTGGGCAAAAATAACCACTCTTAATTTTTATTTATCCTTGTCTTTCTGTTCAAATCCTAGCCATTTCATTCTACTATTAGTTTTACCAGCCCTTAAAGAGCTGGGATAAGGTGACTTTCACTGCTTGTGGTCTCAGTATCTAATAACATGCATTTTGCATGTCTGTGTTTTCAACCTTTAAATTACTGGCACATACATAGAAACACCTAAAAATACTCTGCCATACTTTGTGTATGAATGAGCTACATTCTCAGGGTACATGATCTTAACTTATTTTGTTTAATTTCTTTTTGCATTCTTCCAATTATTTAGACAGGTACTTTACTGAGGGATTGACACCATGCTAGGCAGAATCTAAGACTAATAGGCTATGCTGTAAGCAAGCACCGCTATATACCTATGTATGTAAAGGGAAATATTCTTGTGTGAGTGAAAACTCTTTAGAAAAAAAGTATCACTACCTCAATAATAGGTAGTTTGCATAGAAGAAATCATGTCCTGAAAAATCGCTTTGAAGAACATCAGTTCAGAAGTGTAAAAAAAAAACATAGAAAGGTCCTCAAAAAATAATAAAATAAAATGTTATGTAAAAGGGCTCTTATTTATACTCACTGTTTTGGTCTTTATGAATATTCATGCCCATATTCTTTTGAAACATTATATTTATTTAATTTGAAAGGCCAGTGCTTCAGATGAGAAAAATCTCATGCAGGGAAAATGAGTGAATTATTCATCTAAAAACAAATATTGTTTCGGGACTCTGTTTTATACTTGTGTATTCAACATCTACATAAATCAGCCCCCCGTAGGGCAGTGTGTTTCTACAATGGGCTTTTAACACCAAAGACCCCAACTTCTAAATGCCTTTGTTTGTTTGTTTTTTCTCAGTCCGAAAGAGAAAAGCTCAAAAGGGAGAATGCATATCCTTGAGCTGTACAAAGGAATGACTTTGATCTGCCTTGGCTCAGCGAGGTTTTCAGTACTTGACTTACATGACCTCCTGCCACAGTGCTCAACTCCAACCCATCAACATGATGGCTGTCCAAATGCCTTACATTCTCATTTATCTGTTAGCAAAAACTGGGAGGTCTTCAAAACAGATCCGTTCCACAAAAATAATTCCATTCTACAACACCAGAGCTCCTTTATTTGGCTCCTTTTATGATCATCTTTTTAACAGAAGGGTCCAAGCCACCACCACCTATCATACCAAGAGCTCTCTCATTTACATGGGACACCATGGTTTGCACAGGACATGGTCTTTCTAGGTATTATTTCACAGTCTCAGCATTATTAACTTTTGGGCTTACATCACACCTTTATGGCATGTGCCATGCTATTGACTTTTAACCCCAAAAGAGTCATTAATAAAGTAAACAGCAAGTCATAAGCTTAAAAACGGTGATAACATAAACATGTACAGTCGTGACAAAAGTGTTTCTAATTTTGCACCTAAGAGAACCAGGGGGGAGCACAAAAGCTGTCCCCCACTAACTCGAATTATGCCATTATGCAAACTGTGTTGTTATTGGAAAAAAGAACGCTTCCCCACTTTGGTGAAATCACAAGGGTCAGCACAACCGGAGTGCAATGGGTAAGCTCTGCCCTGGGAAAACCACCTCTGCAATCACAGTATCTCCCCTGCCAAGAAAAAATAGTATTTTATCACTTAATTAATTTCATACTTCTCAGTCACCTTTAAAATCTCAGAAAAAGAGTTTTAAGGATGAGGAAAAGCACCTCCGACAACGTCATGAATCTAGGGGAAGTCAAGACCAATACTCTGGGTGAAGACAGGGCTTATTGAGATTTCTGGTTGTTAAGAAATGTGGATTTAAACTTGATTTTGTCATCACACAGACACATCAGAACCAGGGAGGGCTTTGTATTTATCTGCTGTCTTGGTCCTGTCTCCAGGGCGCTATGTGGCCGTGCCTGTGTTCCTCCTCTAAGTGCACCTACCATTTCCAAGTAGTGCCCTTTCTACTGAAGGATACCCCTCCCCCAAGCATACAAAGGGACACTTTGCTGTGTCTGGGTGAATTCACCTCCTGTTGGGAAGCCCAGGTGTTGCAGTGCTGTCACTGGCATGGCCGTAGTCTCCACCCTGCTCTGTGAACCTTCCTGCCAGTGGGCCAGTCCTGAGAGCTAGGGGTGCAATCCAAGAGGTCATGGGTCCCACAGGCCATGGGGACTTCCAGGCCAAGCCAGGTTGAAAATGGGTTCAAGGCATGGGTCCCTAGTCTCCAATAATCTATGTTCCCTACACTTGCACCAATTTTTCTTTTAAAAGAGAATTTTCAATTGTGTTGTTATTGGAAAAAAGAAAAACATATCTCATTCTCTTTGGGAAAGGGGGGTATAAACACCTGCTCTATGTCATTATTACTCTTTGCAGTCTCTTACCAGCTTCTGTGTTTCCTGAATAGTATTTTTTAGTTTTTATCCTACCTCAAAACTACTCAATTTCTTCTCAAATCAAATATTAGAAAACATTTAACTTTAACTGACATTTTAAAAGAGCCATATGACTCTGACTGCTGATGTTAACCTTGGTCACCTGGCCAAGGTTGTATTCATTAGGTTTCTCCATCATAAAGTCACTCCCCCCACATCCTGTCCATACTGTCCTCGGGCAGGAAGTCACTATGTACAGCCCACATTTGAAGGATGAGAAATGATGTTCCCCTTCCTTGCAGTCAGACTATCTACAGAAATTATGTAGAATCACCTGCATGAGTAATTTCACTATTCTCCCCATTTATTTATGCATTAAATCATTTATTTACATCAGTGTGGATTTGTGAGTATTGTTTTATACTGTATTATAATCCAGTGCCACCTTTATTTTGGTGTTCAAATTGTTCTGGCTTTTATTTTCCTTGGAGAAACGACTGAATCTAGAACTGGGCAGGAAATACACAGGACAAACTCTGAACCTCTGGGAGTGCTAATACATGCACAATAACAAACAGACACCCCTCAGCAACAAGGCATGTCCAGCACATCGAACAGGAGACAGTGAAAGGGCTTCCGCTCTTGTAGCCTTTCTGAATCTCTAGGAGTGAAGTGAGTCTCTTGTAAAAAGCACAGAGTCAGGTATTATTTTGTGAGACAATATAAAATGTTTTTCTTTTTCTAAGTAGGTTAAACCCATTTGTATTCATTGATATGACTGCAAAGTTATAACTTGGCCAAAAGGTTTATATTAATTTTACTGTATGTATGACATATTTTCTGTGGTCATTTGTCTATATAAACAGTTTTCTTTGTTTTTTTCCATCACATTGGTTTGTATTTAGAAAAGTTTGCATTTTTGTTTCAGTGGTAACTGCTATACACACACACACACACGTGCCCTTAGTCCTTCTATTCCTTACTCAGTGCATGCTATTTGCTTTGTCAGCTTTAAACTTTGTCCTTTGGCTCTCATTGATTCCCCAAGCAACAATCAGGGAGCTCATTTTACGTCTCTTTTTCTTTCCTCCCAGTTGTGAAACTTACATTAAACTGTGGCCTCCACACAAAAACGCACAATTTCTAACTGAACAGCACAATGGATTTCACAAAGCAAGCAGAGTGATATCATCAGAACCCAGAACAAGAAACAAAACATTTCAAGCGTCCCAGAAACCTGTCCTTTTGTGCCACCCCAAATAACTGCAGGCACAAAAATAACCACTCTCCTGACTTCAATGACAAGGCATTAATTTTGGTTCTTTTTAAATTTTATGTAAATAGAATCCTACCACATACATACCTCTACATTTGAATTTTTCTGATCAACATTATACTTTTTGGGTTTGTCCATAATGTTGAGTACAATCACCGAGGTTCCTTCACTCTCCTTCTCTAACATTCCCTTGCATAAGAAGAGCACACTTCATTGAATTGTTTTTTTCTTAATGGACATGTAAATAATTTCCAAATTTAAGCTGCTAGCACTGCTACAACCATTCATGCACATGTCTTTTGAGAATACGTTTATTTACTTATGTTGACTATAACCTGAATGAAGTTGCCGAGTAGTAAGCTATGCATGTGCAGTGTAGTTGATGCTAAAGAGTTGCAGGTAGTTGAACCAATTCTTACTACCCAAATCAGTGTGTAAGAGTTTTATCTGCTCAATAACCTTGCCAATACTTCTCCCATTTAAAAATCGAATCACCTCTGTCTTTTCAGAGAATATAACACGTACATGTACTGTTTTCCTGCTTGCCTCCACTGTCATTTCACTCTTAGATCTACAGTGTCCAGAAAGTTTGGAAGCAGATAATACTGTCTTATTATTATTTTACAGAATAAATCCATCCAAGGAAAACACTGAATATTCACCTGTGCTTCCAGACTTAATGGGTGCCCTGCAAAATCCAATATATTGAGTACACATCATCAGCGTTATAGCCTAAGCTTCCCAGGCACCTCTCCTAGGATAAACCTTGTCATTTTGTATGGTGCCCCTCAAAGGGTGGTCTGTAGGCTGGCAATCAGTACAATAGAAAATAAGAAACTTTTGCCAGAATTAAACAAATTATTTCACTAAAAATGCTTTAGTTCAATCAACTTTTTTGTTTGCTGGTAAGTGTTTTTTTCCACAAAAGCACATAGTACACTGTTACTTCCTGCAACAAGTTTCTTATCTCCTCATCATAAAACAAGCCTTTGAAGAGCACTACCCTAGCAGACTTCTCAGGAAGGATTCATAAATACTGTATTACTTGAGTTTTTGAATCTTGAACGTTTTGCTGGATAGAAAATTACAAGCTCATGTAAAACACAACCTGGAGTTTCTTCAATTATTGTTCCATTGGTATCTTGCTGTATATGTCAATATAGACAATTCTAATGCCAGTCCGTTTTCCTTTCCCATAAATGATGGACCTTTTTGTACGGAAAACCTGAAGATATGTTCTTATCTTTAAAATCTAGTAAGCATCTCAGAAACATAGTGGCATTGACCATTTTCGGTCAGTTTTCTCAGTTACTTTGTGGACTCTTCAATGTACGGAACCAAGCCTTCATTTGTTTGCTTCTAATTCTTTTATTGTAGCTTTTAAACATCAGATCTGCTTTATGACATTGATTTTGTAGGAACGCTAGTTATAGAAATATTTAAATTCTTTGTCTATCGTTTATACCTGTCCCTTCTCTCTCTCTGATTCTTTTTACTTCTTTATTTCATCTTAGTGTCCTTGGCTATAGTCAAACATCAATATATTTTATTATATTTTCATGAAATCTACTCTGCCCTATGCACCTTCATCTTTTTTTCAATGTTTTTGCCCTGAGTTTAACCAATTGTCATTTTATACTTCCCTATTTTTAATCCATTTTTGTTCTCATTTTTTAAATTTCTAATTTGAAGTTTTCAATACTTCTGAAAATGCTTTAAGAATATAAATTAGCTTGAAATGGTATATTGCATTTGGAGGGTTATGGTCTGTTTTGGGTGGTTTTCCATTCTCATTTTTTATTTCTTCTTATAGAAGTTTTCTACAGATGCTGTGGGCCATGTTCTTTTATTTTTTCTGAACAAACAATACCAGATGTATGTGACAAGAATGGAAGTAGCTTCCTATTATGATAAAATAAAATACACTTTTTTAAATAACTGGCACCTGGGAGAGCAGAGTAGGTGCTGATTTTTTTAATTCATAATTTCTCTTCTCCAGTTTTATTGATATGTAGTTGACATATAACACTATATGTTTACAATATACAACACTTTTATTTTAGACATTTTTCTGTTGCAAAATGATTACCACCAAAGCATTAACTAAATACCTCAAACCCTTGTGCACTGTTGGTGGGACTGTAAACTGGTGCAGCGCTACGGAAGACAGTATGGAGGTTCCTCAAAAACCTAAAGGCAGCACTGCCATGCGATCCAGCAATCCCACTTCTGTGTTGATTGCATTGCCCAAGGAAATGCAATCAGGATCTCAGATACCGGCACTCCCACATTCACTGCAGCATTTTTCACAATAGCCAAGATATGGAAACAATATAAGTATTCATCAACAGATAGAAGGATAAAAATGATGTGGCATACATAAACAACATAATATTATCCAGCTATAAGGAAGTAGAAAATTCTGTATTTCTGCAACATGAATAAACCTTGAGGACGTTATGCTAAGTGAAATAAGTCAGACAGAGAAAAACAAATACTATATAATTTTGCTTACATGTGGAAAGCTAACGAAAGCTAAACTCAGAAACAGAGAGTAGAATGGTGGCTTCTTGGAGAGGGAGGCAGCTGGGGAAATGTCGGTCAAAAGGTACAAACTTCCAGTTGCAAGATGAATAGGTTCTGGGGATCTACTGTACAGTATGGTGACTACAGCTGTAATACTGTACTACATACTTGAAAACTGCTAAGGTAGTAAATCTTAAATGTTCTCAAAACAAAAAAGAAAGGTTCTTATTTTTTTTATTCTTGTTTTGCTATGGTACCTTAATTTCCACTTTGATTCATCTTTCCTTCCATCACTACACATCCAAGAAACACATTCTCTCTCCCCACCCCAAAAAGTAGTGTCTTTTCAAGATGGCCACCCCTGCTCCTGTGACTTTCAAATTGTCCTTTAAATTCTTCATTAGTCAAGTTAGTCCGTGTTCTGATCCATCAAGGTTCAGACCAGGTATGTGGGTATGTGGGTTTTTCTCTAGCTAGGTACACACAATTTTAATATTTTTTTTCTGCTACTCCTGGACTGTCTGCCACTGTGCTTTCCTGTCTTCTGTGCCATTCCTTCCTGATTCTGCTCAGGCATGGTTTCCGCATCGGGCTGTGTGGGGAGCTGGTATATGAAAGTATATTTCTTATCATACAAATTACATAGGCATTTGTTACTTTCTACATTCTAGTTGTGCTTTTGGAATAGGCTATAAATGGTCTCTTTACTGATGTGAATGTTTTTGGAGGGATGTGTGGAGAAATTTAGATTATGTGGCTATCTAAATAGGAAGACTGACACCAGAAATTGTAATTTTCTGTTTTTATCCCCAAATGGTAACACTTTTTTTGAAGGCTCAACTCATTTCCCTATGATTTGAAATGACATATATACTTATGACTATTTTCATTCTATCCATCTGTCTATTTTTGTTCCAGAAACCTAATCTTTTAATTATTATAACTTTCACACATTCTAATACCACAAAAATTCAAGTAACTGTCTCTGGATCTTCTTTATATAACTTCCCTGGTTATTCTTGTTTGTGTGTTACTCTTCCACATTAAAGTAAGTGACATGTCATTAATTTCCCCTTTCTTATCAGTGCATTTTAGGTGGGATGAAAGATTGCAAAGTTGTAACATATATTTTTAGAACAGCGAAGCTTCATATGTGAGAATATATTACCTCTCAATTCATTAATATCTTCTCCTATGAGAAGTTA
>VMDR010030369.1:0-12403 GCA_007922815.1 Macrotus californicus
CGTCTTATACACAACACTAGAAGAACAAATATCCAAAGAAAAAATAGATTGAATTTCATCAAAATTAGAAGAATTTGTGATTCTAAGAACATCATCAAGAAAGTGAAAAGACTGCCTACAGAATGGGAGAAAATATTTGCAAATCATATATTTGATTAAAGACTTATATTTAGATATATAAAAAAATCTTACAACTCAATAATATAAAGACAATTCTATTGCAAATGTAGGCAAAGAATCTGAATAGATATTTCTCAAAGATATTCAAATGGACAATCAACTCATAAAAAGATGCTTATCAATTATAACCATTAGATGAATGTACACTAAAAGCTCAGTGTGATGCCACTTCACACCCACTAGGACAGTTAAATCAAAAAGATAAAAATAATTGACAGGGATGTGCAGTAATTGGAATCTTCATACATTATAGATAGGTATATAAAATTGCACCAATTGCTTTGGAAACCAGTCTGGCTCAAGAGGTTAAACAGAGTCACCACATGTCCCAGCTACTATTGCACTCTTAGACAGGAGATCTGTCTAGAAGTTATCCAGCCATATAATATTAAAAAATAGAGACATTTATTGCAGAAGATATAAAATACAAGAAACATTGTACACAAGACAATGACAACGCAGCTCCTTCAAAGTAAGCACCTTGGGACCTCAGACAGTTCTGCCATTCTCCATCAGCAGCCCCCTTGTATATTCCTGAATCCCATCCACAGTCTGAAATCTTAGTCTGTGATTTTAGTTTTGGGACAAGCCAGAAGTTGCAGGGTGCCAAATTTGGGCTGTAGAAGGGCTGAATCACTGGGTGATTTTATGTTTCACCAAAAAACTCTGCACGAGATGTGATGCATGAGTGGATGCGTTGTCACGATGAAGCTGCCAATCACCAGTTGCCCATAGCTGTGGCCTTCTGCATCATCTGAATAGTTTCCATGGAGAAATGTTACTTGCTCAGTCATTTTCAATACTACAGCCACACAGTACACATGCTCACTCAATGGCATCTACCACCCTCACTGACTAGTGCAGTGAAGTCATCATTGTCCATGCCTGTGCATTCCAGTCCACTCTCCTCGGCTACCAGGTTATGTCAAAGTCGTGGAAACCGTTCTTATTATATTAGCAATGGCTGGCCTCTTTCTGGACAGACCTTGTATACCCAAGAGATGTGAAAACATATATCCTCACAAAAACTCGTACGTAAGTGTTCATGCCAACATTATTTACAGAGGCCTAAAGCAGTGGAAACAACCGAAGTATCTATTCTTTGACAGCATGGATAAACCTTGACAACATTATGGCAAGTGGAATAAGTCATGTACAAAAGACCACATTGCCATTTATGTGAAATATCCAGAAGATACAAATCCATAGAAACAGAAAGTATAGTTGCTTGTGTAGGGCTGGGAACATTAGGAATTTGTGAGGAGTGACTGTTAATGGGTATAGGTTTCTATTTCGGGAGTGATCAAATGTCCTAAAATTAATCATGGTGATAGTTGCATAACTTGAATATACTAAAAATCATTGAATTATACACTAAAATGGTTGAATTGTATGGCATGTGAATTATAGCTAGAAAAACTGTTAAAAAATGTGACTGTAACATTTATAGTTTTGAACGTTCAGTGAAGCTTTCCTTTGCAGCTAATGCCAAGTCTTGGGAATATACAGTGTCTGGCACAAATAATGCCCCTTTTTACAAAATCTTTTATTACAAAATCATAAGCATGTAGTTTTGAAATATAACAATGTCACACTCAAGCACACCGTATAACATTTTAGGTGAAATGTTCAAATAAAAACTATATATTATTACACCCATATTATTACCCTACCAACCACACTCAAGCAGGAGTTACTTCTGCCAGACCCTGTATATTGGGAATAGCTAAGAGTCTTTCAAGCCATGTTTTTAGACTTTTTACTAGAGCTCTCTTTTCACTGATGTCATTAAACGTTCCCTTAATAGTGACATGTACTTTAACAATGGTCCAGAAATGAAAGAAGCAAAAGTTTTCAACAAGAAATTTTAACTACTACCATGCATTGGAAATCAGAACTTCCAACCTGGACCTCAATAGCACTCACTGCATGTAGCCAATACAAATTACCACCCACCAAGTGGCTTCAACAACTCAAGTTTATGATTTTGTAGTTTCATAGTTTAGAAATGTGATGCAGATCTCTCTGGATTAAAATGAAGGCATCTGCAGTGCTGCATTTGTCTTAGGAACTCTGACAGAGAATGTTTCCTTGCCTTTTCCATTTTATACAGGTCTTTTGTATTCATCTTGGCTCATGTCCCCCTTCTTCCTTCTTCAAAGTCAGTAATGAATAGTCAAGTCTTTGTAACACTGCATCACTCTTACCTAGCTGTCATTGTCACATCTTTTTGGCTCTCTTCCTCTGTGTCTCTTTTCCACTTTTAAAGACCATTTTGATTACCTTGGGCCCACCTAAATAATCCAGGATAATCTGCCAATTTTAAGGTGGTCTCATTAGCAGTCTTAGTTCTATCTGCAGTCACAGGTTATGGATATCTTTGGTGGGGGGCATCAGTTTGCCTACCACATAATGATTTTCTCCTGGTAAAAATGTGTACAGGTTAAGGTCACGGAGAAAGTTCATGGTGGTTTGATTAATCACTAAAGGAGGGTTTCTCTTTGGGCAACGTGCTACAGTAAGGGTTGGCATCAGCGAAAGCATGCTTCTATTTTGCAAAGAGGAGAAAGACTATTGTGAACTCAGGCTTATTCCTAGACAAACCCATTTTAAGGTGAAAATGCTAGTGGAAATTGAGGATCTGGAGTAGGGTTGATTGTTTTCAAATTGTTGGGATGGAATATTCACTGAAAGGCTCCCCATGACCTAGGATCCTAGTTAGGTGATCATCGATTTAGGCCAGTGGTTTTCAAACTTGGCTGCCTGAGACATTTAAATCATAGTGTCAGATCTCCAGGCTTTAATCCAGAATCAGAAGTTTACTGAATCAGAAGTTTAGAAAGCAGAGACCCAAAGATGATTTGAAAAATTTCTTTAGTTGATTCTGATAATTAGCCAGATTAGGTAAATATTAGTTCAGAAAACAAAGGAAGTTGAATTAGGAATGGTAGAAGATACATGTGTTCACTATCCACTTCTATTATTTACTGGTTAGTTTTGAAGGTTACAGAATATTCCAAAATGACCTGGAGCTTCGGCCAGTCTAGCTCCTGTTTACCCAATAGAGAAATCTGAAAGAATGATTTTTTTCTCACTTCCAAATAATCACCCCCCACCATAGAAAACTAGAACCAGTGGATGTTTTTCCTCTTTTGGACACATAAAGCCTGCCATCACAAGCTATCTCTTATATGAGCTTGACTTTCTTAGTTTGTCATAATGTGATCAGTTGTTATATTTTTATCTTGCAGGTCTAATGTAAGAATGCAGTACTGCTTGTGATCAGTTTGCATTTGTACTAAAAGTGTGATATACTAAGTCATGGTTATAATTACTATCTAAAGTCTATGAATTAGCATATTTTCCATGCCTTATAAGCAAAGTTAATGTTTTATAAGTTAGTTTAATAACTTTTCATAAACATACAGTTAATCAGGAGGACAATGGTTGATCATTGGCCATTTTGATAAGACTGAAATGTAGCATTTTCTCTGTAGATAGTACACTACAAAAGGAAATTCAGGACGGAACTCCACCCCTGACTCACAGTCAAGAACCCCTGAAACCTCAAGAGAATCTATCACGACCCATTTGCCATCCTTTAGTTTTAAAAACTAACTTTGAGGAAGAAGAGGAGGAAGGACGTGAGCAAAATGGTCAGTAAACTTTTTCTCTGATTTACAAAGCATATTCAAAAACCTCATATTTTCTGTATATTTACTTAACTACTAGAGTTTTATAGTGTAATACATAAGGCAGATTTGATGAAGAATAGCTTTAAATTTATTAAGTATATTAAATTTATTATGTTTTCATTTGTTTTGTGTCTATACATGTTTATTGTTTGGATCAGAAGGTTTTTTGTGACTGGGAAACACATTTCCTGTTTCAATATGTACAGTCACTTGTAGGAATACTAATAACTTCTTTCATTCATATGTAACTTAACATTGATATATGTGTGTCCATCTGTTTATTACGTGATTACGTCTATCTGCCTCACATTTCATCTTTGGAGAGTTTATGATTTATGAAGCCCTATCATCCGCATTATCCCAAGTAAACTTTGCAAAAGTACGAGCAAGGTTAAAACCCAGCTCTTTTCTTCCTTCTCTATCCTGTTCCTCCCGTGTTGTCACAGTGCTGTGGTGCCGACATGCGTGCGGAAACAAGACAAATACACTGAAAAATCAATGCCCACTCTGTCTTTGCCTCAGAGTGTGTCCTTCTATGGGCTCCAGGCCACCATAGTTTCTGTGTTCAGCAATACACAGGACCATGTACTCTTGTTTTTGTCCGCTGTAGCTCCGTGTCCCATATCTGCCTCTTCCTCCAAACAAATGTGATCTCAACATGGGACTCTGTCTCCAGCTGAAGACACATCACGTTTAGTTAGTCATTTCTTTTCTCTTGACTGAGTCTTTCTAATATGTGAAATATAGAAATAAGAAATATTCACCAGTATACAAATTATTGATTTTAAAAATGACAGAGACAAAAATAGTAATCCATCCATGAGAACAATGTTTGGGTTTTTTCATTTTGGTTTATAAATTTTCAGATTATTTGGCTTTGGGACAATTTAATTTAAAACAAATATATCTTATAGATGCTTCTAGTGTGTGGACAAAGACTCCTGAAGAAATTGAAGAAAAAAGAGCAATAAAGGAGATGTGCTATAAATCTGGTAAGCAATCAGACATTTGTGAATATTCTAACATTTGATGTGACAGATACACTAACGATTACTTTTCTTATGGGAAATTAGGTGAATACTACAGACTTCATACTCCCCCAGATATTTCATCCTTAAAAAGCACATCCTCTATAGCAGAAAAAGAGTTAGAAAAGCCTTTGGAAAATGGCAGCGAATTGCAAGAAGGTAAGGAATTAAATGGTAGCATTTTAAGGTGATGGATTAGAGATACTCGGTGTGACTGGCAGCAAAATGTTAGAGTTAAATGATAAATAATAACATCAGAATTGAGAGTGAGAAGGAAGTACATTTGTCATATGACCTAAATTTAATATAAAAAGCTGCTATTAATATAATTTCATTTTCCCAGGAGCCATGAAATGAAAACTTCATAAATGCATGGTGACACTATATACCCCATGCAGCAATTCTGTAAATAGTTTGCTTTTACTATTTTATTTGTCTCTGAAAATAAATCTGCATGTGAAACAGGTGTAGGTTTTTCTTTATGAACAGAAAGGACAACCTAGCCCTAGCATGACCTAAGGGAGATAGACACACAGAATGATGTTAGAGGCAGAACCAGGGAACATTTCTTCATTGAATGAGTGCCTTTTGTGTATCAGGCAAGTTCAGGGATGATGCAGGTGGTAATTCCAAGGCTTTCATAGATCTCATGTTTTGGTAAATCTGATTTTCCTGTTGGTGAACATTTTTCCTTTGCCGAGATAAGAACATTGTTTTCTGGGTGTAAAACCAGGAACTCGGAGAAAATCTATAGATGCCATAAGCATATATAGTCTTTTCACTGCTAAGATGAGTTGAAAAACAATTTTTTGCAGCAGTTAAGAGTGATTTGAATCCCTTCCTACCTTAAAAACAAAAACAAAAAACAAAGTTGGGAAAGTCTTCCAGGATCAAGACGAGCATAGGATCAAGATTCACGTGTCTGTCTTGCAAGCACGTACGTGGCAAACCGTTCAAACACGCGGCGGTAGGTGGCAGCAACACACCATCTGATGTCAGAGTCACAGAAGGAAGCACAGGACTGCCCACACTACCCAGACAACACAAACAAAAAACCAAGACCATAACTAAACAAATACAAAGAGAACAAGTTAGCGATGAATATTTTGAAAGGTGGATTATAAAGACAATTCTATGCACTTTTGCTTTATGATTATGTTTATTATTATAACTAACTTTATTGTCTTCTATCATTTATGTTATTACAGTTGCCTCCACTTTTTCTCCCTTTCCCCCCTCCCTCCAGCCCCCTTCCTCTCCCTCAGGGAATCCCCTCATCATTGCCTGCATCCATGGGCCATGCATATATGATGCTCTTTGGATAACCCCTTCACCTTCTTTCATCAGTAACCCCCATTAAAAAGCTTTTCATTTTAAAATACAATTTCAGTTAATTCATGAATACGCTTTACCCAGATATCCCCAAATGCTATCACTTACACACGTGATTTTTCATTTTTTCTCTGTAAGTATATGCATTATTATTATTTTTGAGCTGTTTGGGAGTCAGTTTCAGGCATGATTCTCCTACATAAATCTTATGTAACTATAATATAAACATCAAAAATCAGGAGATTACCACTGATACAACACTACTTATAGGCTTTAAAAAATTTTTCACCTTTTGTGCCACTGATATCCTTGATAGCAAAATGAAGTTTTTTACCTGGTTTAGAATCCAATCCAGAGTCATATGTTTCATTAGATTTTTGTATTTCTTTTATTCTGCTTTTAATTGACTATGGGAGCAGGGGCAGGGCAGGGGAGAACAATGGGGAAAATGTGGGACAACTGTAATTGAAAAATAATAAAAGATAATAAAGAAAGAAAGAAAAGAAAAAATTAGAGATGTATAAGGAAAATGGTGAGAGTTATCACAGTATAATTAGCATTTTTATGTCAATAGTAGACTAATACTTTTCACTCAATTTGTTCATAATGAAGAATATAAACAAAGAATTATAACAAAAATTCATCATATAAAAACATAAATCCATGTTATACACACAAGATAATGTTAGATTGCTTAAGTTTTTGTCATTATTAATTATTCTTATAAGGGAAATCAATTTGCTTGACACTTTCCTGATAATTATATAATTTGTTTAAAAATTCATATATTTATAAATTTATTTTTCATCATATCATTATATAAACAATACTTGCATTAACTTTTAGGGTTTTTTATTATTATTACTATTATAAACTTATGTAAGCGTCTAATGGTTCCTGGGTAATTAAAATTTTTTTTCTAGGGGATGGTCTTACAGTTCCAACAAAACTTAGCTCAATTGAAAGGCAAAGTGAGATGAAAGCATCATTGGATAGGAAACCAAGGGCTGACATTGCTGCTTTTGAAAATGGAGGTGAGTAATGTTATTATTGGTCGATTCTCAATATACCACTATATACTAAGTGAGTCTGAATTTTCTTTTATAACTAGTTTTGTTTCATCAGAACCCTTTTGACATTTTTATTGTTGGCTGTGTGTGAGCTCCTTAAGGCCAAAAACTGTGTATAATCAGTTGCCATCGATGAATCCCTGTAGTAGAATGTCTGGCACCTGATGTGTTCTATGTAAATAAATGTAGAATAATTGACTTTATGTTTAGATAATTAAATGACTGGATGAATGGAAACATAGTTAAAAGATTTACAGATGAGTGGAAGTTAATATGCTGGAACAATGAACCAAGTTTAACCAAATACACTCAAACTGGGACAACAAAGTCTTGAATTTAAAAATTAACTCGAAACGGATCACACACCTAAATATATGTCCTGAAACAATAAGTTACATAGAAGAAAACATAAGTTCTAACCTTATGGACCTTGGTGTTAGAAAAGGTTTTTTAAATTTGACCCCAAAGGCAAGGGAAGTAGAGGCAAAAATAAATAAATGGGAATATATCAAACTAAACAGCTTCTGTACAGAAAAAACCACCATCAGAACAAAAAGGCAACCAACCAATTGGGAGAAGATGTTTCTCCCAAAGAGCTCCGACAAGGGGTCAACATCCAAAATGTGTAAAGAACTCATATGACTCAACACCAAACAGATAAACAATCCAGTTAAAAACTGGCCAGAGGACCTGAACAGACACTTCTCCCAGGAAGATGTACAAATGGCCAATGGATATACGGAAAGATGTCCAACTGCACTAGCTTTTAGGGAAATACAAATAAAAGTTTCAATGAGATACCACCTCACACCTACGAGAATGGCTGTTACCAACAAGACAAGCAATAACAAGTGTTGGAGAGGTTGTGGAGAAAAAGACATAGTCATTCAGTGCTGGTGGGAATGTAAACTGGTACAGACCCTTTGGAAAAGAGTGTGGAGGCTCCTCAGAAAATCCAGAATAGAGTTGACATATGACAAAGCAATCTCTCTTCTGAGTATCTGCCCCTCAAATTTGAAAACGTCTCTTTGCAAAGATATATGCACCCCTGTGTTCACTGCAGTATTATTCACGGTGGCCACGATGTGCACACCAAGTGTCCTTCAACAGATGATCAGATAAAATGTGGTACATATACAATGGAATACTACTCAGGCATAAAAAGATGAAATACTGCCATTTGTGACAACATGGATGGGTCTTGAGAATATCACGCTAAGTAAAATAAGTCAGATAGTAAAAGTAAAGAACCAAATGATTTCACTCACCTGTAGGAGGTAAAACTGAAAGCAACAGAGGAACAAGAACTCATAAACACAGACAACAGCGTGGTGGTTACCAGAGGGAAGAGGGTGGAGAACTAGTAAAGGGTGAAATGGGTCAAGTTTATGATGACAGGAGGAGACTGGTTTGAGTGATGGGCACATGGTGCAGTACACACATGGTGCATCACGGACGTGTACACTTGAAACCTTACACAGAAGATGCATCACAGACGTGTACACTTGAAACTTTACACAGATGATGTATCATGGACGTGTACACTTGAAACCTTACACAGAAGATGCATCATGGACGTGTACACTTGAAACTTTACACAGATGATGTATCATGGACGTGTACACTTGAAACCTACACAATCTTATTAACCAGTGTCGCCCCAGTAAGTTTAATTTTTTTAAAAAATGACTTCTTAAAAGCAAGGAACAAAAGATCAAGACATTGTGGTAGGTTTTCTTCAAGTTGGGAAAGACCTGACATGACACAGATCGTAGGGGAAAAATATTTTTTGTTGGCCACAATGTCTCCAAATAGTTCAGTAACATTTGCCAGCTAGCAAATAGCGAAGGCAAAAGTCATGTTGAATTATTAGGAGTAGTATAAGAAGACAAGCATATGTGGTAAGTCATTCAAAGTACTCAAGGGAGTGTCTGACATGTAGAGGAACACCCCATAATGTTGTGTATTATTATACTAGTGTCACTGGTTTCTGTACAGGGCAGCCTACATTTGGGTGTCACCTTTACAAAAGGTTCCTTGTAACACTTACTGCATGCAGAGAAAGGGCAACTTGTGTGCTAAAGCATCTGGAAACTAAGTACATAAGTACTATTCAATGCAACTATGTATATTCTGAAAAAACAGAAGACCTTTAAGGAACACAAAAACTGCTTTCATATATCTGAAGATATTATATGGAAGGTAAATTATATTCACTTTATCTGTAAAGGGTGGTAAAAGGTGGAAGCAAAGATTGTTATATGTTAAAGGAAAATTAATTGTGTCGACTATGTAAATTTCCTTGCAATTCACAGCATGAGAGGGTTCATACTATGTACTCATAAACGCCTATATGCATATGTGTTAATGTAAATGTATACAATATTGATGTGGGCCTGGCATCACTGAGAAGTGTCCAAACTAGAGTGGACACCACAGGTATTGCAGAGGAGGATAACGCTGTATTGAAAAGTAGTTTCGTGAAACTTTCTGCCATCACTGCCACTGACAGTAAGGTGTTGTCATAGGAGGCGACTGTTACATTCCACAGCGGATCCTATTTCTTGGAGTAGATGAAAATAAACCATTAACTGAAGGGAAAGAAATCATCACGTCGAAATGTTCAAATGCTAAAGGTAATACGCCATTTATAATTTTAATTAATCTGTAATTTGAATAGATGTGTTAAACATAAAACTTGATTTTTGTGGAAACCATACAGTAGGCAAGGTGATAAATACAAATAACACGAATACACTAAATAGGGGTCAGGAGCCCTAAGGTCCCAGCCCTGGTGCTGTTCCTGCTTGTGTGACCATGGCGCTCGATCTGATGAGCCTGAGGAATCGGCCTGTTGGGCCACGTCATTTCTAGGAGTGTTGCTGGCGCTGAAGTTACTGGTCTTAAATGGTTGTACCAAGTCATTTGTAGTTTCTTTTTCCAACATTATACACTCTGTGTGATTAAATTTTCTTAGAAAGCTTTGTCTGTGAACACTGTAAAGAGTTTAATCTCAGGATGACTTCCATGACTTCCCCGTTTAATAATTATTAGTAGCTATAATCTGTGAATAACCGAGAGCTGTGATAATAAAATACATGCTCAGAGTTTTATGATGCCCCTCCCATGCTTAGAATCCCCCAACTGGTGCCTCTCTGGTGGGCAGCTCTCTTGGTCACAGGCTAAAATCACAGCTGTCCTGTCATTAACGGGCTTCACCTATTCTCTATCTAAATATTAACCAACTTTATCTACTGTTTTTCCCACTAATAAATGTGCGCAAGAATAGGAAAAGTCACTTGTAATCAAATGAAAGATTGTTATGGAAAATATATGTATATCTCTCTTCCTCTCTCTCTTACTTGGAGATGGAAAAGTTTTGCCCAATCCATGAAAAACAAAACAACACAAAAACGCTAAAGCTAAATAATAATAGTAGCCATTACCCACATTTGGCTGTTTTAAGTTAATTGAAGTTAAATGGAACAAAGAGATTCAGCTCTTCACTTGCACTAGTCATATTGCGAGTGTGCAACACCCGCAGGTGACTGGGGGCTGCAGGTTCTGACAGCCACTGCTTTGCATGGTTTCCATCACTGAAGGCAGCCAAACGAGGGAACAAAGTGAAAGTTGTTACATTCAAAATAGTTTCGGAACCTCAGTTTAAATTGGCATGTTTTATGTTGTTAATGACATTTTAATTCTTTTGCATACTTATTAAAAATATTGCCACAAATATGTCATTTACATATTGCAGATAATGGCTGTATTTCTGGATTTTTAATGTTTTTTTAGTGACAAATTTTGGGGGACTCAGGGCAGCAATAGGGAATTTCAGCAATGCATTCCAACAGTTAGCATGCCTGTGTATTTTTACATGTATATTTTAAAAGAAGTATGCCCACCGTATAATGTGTGAAAAGTGAAATGCCAACCGAGACACCTCTTTTCCTAATACTGACATTTTATTTTCTTAATTTGCTTTAAAAGCTAACAAGGGCAGCCCTCATCCAAAGCGCTCCCTAACTACCCAACTAGCCCCTACAACGCATGTATTAAATGCTACTGAGAATATCAGTTTGAAGTGCAGACAGGACCCCTCTTCAAGCGAGAGCTCTCTTTTTGGCCTTAGACTTATTTGTTTTCAGCATGGATTTGTTTTGCTTACTTGAAATAGAATTTGAAAAAAAAGAAAAGAGAATGGTTTAAAAATTATTCAGGATTAAGAATGAAAGACAATATTTTTTTTTCACTAACTTTGGCAATGAATTGTGATGTAGGTCCTAGTAAACAATATTCTTTCCCACTATTGTAATTTAGGTATTAAAATTAATAGTATGCTACCTTCTCAGAAGATTCCTTAAATAGTGTATTTGAATTTAACACATAGTGGAATTTAATACATTGACAGGTTTTTATTATGTTTTGGATTATTTTTCTTGATTTGGCTTCTCCTTGCCATTCAGTACTCTGAGCTACTTTTTGTGATGCATTTAGGACTCGCGAATCTTCCTGTCTGTTTCCTTCCCTCCTTTCTCTTATTTTATTTATTGGAGCTGTACAATGTTCCTGGATCCCAGCCAGGCACGAAGGGAGCTTTGATGCTTCATCCCCAAGAAGCTCAGTTTAGGGGCGCTTGTTAAATATATGGTTTCTAAATTCTAGGGGTGGGAGCCTGAAGTAAGGGTGGAGCATGACACTCGAACAGGAGATGGTGAATCAAAGTTTCATTGCAGGCGGATGCTAAAGCTGAGGTTGAGTGTG
Source organism: Macrotus californicus (assembly GCA_007922815.1). Classification (NCBI taxonomy): domain Eukaryota; kingdom Metazoa; phylum Chordata; class Mammalia; order Chiroptera; family Phyllostomidae; genus Macrotus; species Macrotus californicus. Next base: position 12,070 of record VMDR010030369.1, read on the forward strand.
AGGGCAAAGACACTTGTTAGTTCACCATAGAGAGCTACTGCAACCAACTCAGTGCATTTGATGTCCATTTTCTCTGTGCATTAGTTACTCGTGAATGTTCAGGATCTCTGTACAGAGAACGAACAAAAAATGCTCCTGTCTACTAAATTCTTTTAATAGTCTGTGGAGAAATATACCTTAAATTTCCTGGAAAATTCAGCATGCATACAACATTTTTGATGAAAAAATATACAAGTAAAACGAGAATAACCTAGTGATTTTAGCACTTAGGAATTCTTTTTTCACAAGACTCTCTGTACGTAGAACTTCCTAAGATTTTTAAAAGGATGAGGTA
>VMDR010030370.1:0-12404 GCA_007922815.1 Macrotus californicus
TAAAAGCCCCTGGTCTATTTCACTGCATATCCTCAGCTTCTAGCGTAGTTCCTAGGAATGATGGTAGTCAGTAAATATTTGTTGAAGGAATGAATGATTACTATCCATCTTTCTCTCCTTAAGAAGTAGCAGGGAATATGAAAATATGAATTATTAGGTTATCAGACTTTCCCATGTTTGTATGTAGATATAATCCTGTTTGATTTGTTAGGATATGTAAAAAAAAGTGATGAGAATATGCATTTTTAAGAGCTTGAGCAAACATTAGTTCTTTAAATCTAAAGAAAACCCACTTTCAATCAAGAAATCAGAAATATATTCAATTAATTGTTTCTAGGTCATTAATGAACTGGATTGTGCTGTTGCTCTCAAAGCACCAAATTTAGCTGATATCAAACCAAAGGTCCTTCATGATCCTTGAAACTTCCTTGAATTTCTAAAGAAATACTCAGGCCTGTGGAAAGAAGTTTTAATGAGACATTGTGCTGTTCAAGGGAGAAAAAAAATATCATAGTTTCTGACCTCAGGGGCATTGGTGAAATAATAGAGCAAAAGCTCTAGGGAAATTAGTTTTTAGGAAGTGGAATCCAGTGGTTCATTGCACATTCCAAATAGCATCAGAGTAAGAATGACAGTCTGGCTGACTGGATTTAGTGATGTGGATAGATTTGGCTGCTGTGTCACTGAAAGTAGATTGAAAACCCCCAAATGTCAATGAGATCTTAAAAAGGTATAAGGACTACTGGGCAGTGGTTCATTCTAGGATTTCATTTAAGTGAGCACATCAAGGAGGCCCCAGAGAGGTCAGAAGAAGCCAGTACTGGAACTGTAATCAATGAAGATATGTAATCTTAAATGTTTTCTTGTGCCTATCCTGATATGTTCAGTTCATGAATATTTATGGAGCACCTAATGTGTGCTAGGCACTGTGCTAGGGACCGTGACAGATATGACCCCTGCCCTCATGCAGCTTCTGTCCCAGTGGGGGAGATAGATGTGGAAAATGGACAAATATATAAGTGTAGATTGTGATGAGTCTTGGAAGGGAAAATGGCAGTGGTGAGAATAACAGGAGCATTTGTATTAAAAAAGGTGCCGTGAAAGTTCACCCTGAGGGTTTGATACTAATCCAGGAAGTACTTGAGCAAGCTGTGTAGGAGAATCCTCCTGAAGGACATGCAGATTCAAGATCTAGGTGCTACTTCTTCCCACTTTCTGGGAGACCTGGACCCCTGGCACTTGTTTCCTTTTCCCAAGGCTTTGTGATTCTCCCTGACTCTCCACGGCCTGTTGTTATCAAGTGTCTCCAACTTTGAAATTAAAACACCACGTTTGAGTTCTTCTCTGAAGCCCTATGAACTTCATCTCCTCAGCACTAACACTCTCCCTGATCCTCTCTGCCCCCTTGTTGCTTTTTCTTTCGCTGAGGTGTGTTTAAATGGGTTTCTGAGACATAAATCGGTCAGAAAGTCGAATGCACATGTACTCCAAGTTTTAATTCAGCTGAACGACTTCCTTCAGGTACCGATGTGTTTTTACACTAAAGTATAGGCCACTACTTCTTAGAATAATGACTATGTTATAATGTTATTTATACAATGTCTCACCGTAGGTGAGAGTTCAGAGCAGACTAAACTGTTACAGACTCAAATACAACTCTTGGTGAAAGGATTTTCAAGTTGGAGACCTAATCAAGAGAGAACCAGGTATTGATACATGACACAGTGTGGGTATAGAATGGATTATTATAATAAAGAAATATATAATAAATTAATAACTGGATAATAAATACATAATAAAGTGATTGGTTTTTCAGTTAACTCTCCAAGCCAGTGGGCATAAACTAGATTGCATTAAAATGAATGTTTCCATATCTCTATATGTACAATCTTCAGTTATGTAAATGGCTCAAGGTACCTCCGTATTATGGGTTCTGGCTAAGGGTCTCTCTTGAGTTGTTGACTCAGCCTTCAGTCTTCTCAAGGCTCAAGTGCTTTTAAGGTCACTCAGATAGTTGGCAGGCCTCCATTCCTAGCCATGTGAGCCTCTCCATAGGGCTAGTTTGCATCGCCCAGACTGAGAGATAAGAAAGAGACATCCCAAGACACGCAGAAGTCACAGTCTTTTATAATCTTATCTCAAAAGTGACATTCCATTACCTTTTGCTGGATGATCAACCCTGGTACCCTGATCAACCGTGGGAAGAGAGAATACACAAAGATGTGAATAGCAAGAGGAGGGTAGTTGGGAGGTATCTCAGAGTCTGGTGACCGGGTTCTCCTGCAAGGCTACTCCCCTCCCATGTAAACCCATGGCTTCAAGTAAATGCTTTTTGAATCTCAGCTTCTGCTGAGAAGCTGAAACAGAGCATATATAATTTCGAACTTCTCTCCAGGGGGTCACTTCATCTAGACTAGGGTTAGTCTTCTTCTATGCAGTTAAATGGTTCTTGTACCTTATAATTTTCTATGTTCCATATCCAAGGAAGTACATTCAGTCTGCCATAGATTATTTTCTTTATTTATGCTGTAAATAATATTTTTAAGTCACTTGTCTTTAGACAGCTGCTGTACTTTAAATGTTAGCCGACTTTAAACAGGGCTCTGGGAGAAATTAGAAATGGTGGCATGGCTGCAGAAACCCCACAGTAAAATCCGTCCTTGTCAGCATCCTGTGATTTCACATACCAGTATTTCTTTTAGGTTAATCCAGAAATTGTTTAAAAGATATTAGAGGGAAAATACAATTTTTTAAGAAGAAGGAAATTTATATTTGGAAGCAGGGAATATGTGTGGCCATTATAATAACAAATAGGGGAAAGTATATGTGGATTGTTAAGCACACTTGGGGGGTTTTATTGAACAAAAGTACAGGGACTTGTTTTCCTTTATTAACTGTTCATACAGAACTACACTCTACTGTGCAGAAACTAGGCACTCCTCCTTACCATATTCTGACATTGACAGAGTTCAATTTACTAAAATCTTCGAATCAGCTTCTTATTGTTGTACAAATGATGCCTCATGGATTGATTTGGTCAAACCCCGTAGTGTGACCAATGGGTACAGTTCGTCAGAAGCACGTGGGTAGCTTGCCCCTTTATTGTTTCTGCATTTTGGTTGCTTTTATCCTGCCATCTTGTGTCTCTTATACCTCAAATTATAGTGTGCTCACTGTATGCAGGGCTCCTCCTCCTGCCCACCCTCTCCTGCCTCCCCCAGAGACATCTCACTTTCTTCCCAAGAAAAACGTTATCGCCCTCGCCTCTAAGCTTGCTGTGTTTACATTTCTCTGCTCTTTTTCTCTCTCCTCCTGGCATGCTGGTTTAATCAATTTTACCAAATGACTTTCCTGGCAGCTGTAAAAAGAAAACCCAGAGCAAGTTAATAGCAATCTAATACTGTAATTTTTGTCATTTCTATAAAATGCACAGAAACGTTTGGTCATTGGATTGGTTTTTAATGATCTAAATGATCAGATGTCTCAGCGCTGCACTGCAGCAGCCTGATAATAAATAGCAAAAGGGAGGGGCTCGTGCACTGGGTGCTCACTGAGTGCTAGATGAATAATTCCCAAAACACCAGCCAAGGAGACAACATAAAATGTCAGCCTTTGCCAAATCATATATTTGCATTTTTAAACAAAGACACCTGGCTAATTTAATTTTGCATATGGAGGGACTAAAAGAAGGTGTTTTTGATGGAGGTTTAGAAAGTCCTTTAGGGTTAGGAATCAGATTGCAGCCTGATTCTATGCATGTCTGTTGACATAAGCTGGACGTCAGAAAAGGGCCTCCCAGTCTCCGCAAATAGCATCTTGGCATCCATCCCTAGATGGGGGAAAACGGTGGTTATCTTTTATCTGAAAGGCAATAATACAACACCCAAAGGTATATAAAATCAATAAACTATAAACAAGTCATTTTTTTTCTCTGTAAGAAAGAAGCAGGAAAAAAAGGGAAATATAGGGAAAAGAAACAATGAAGCTCACCATTAGACTTTTTAACTAACCGTGTAACTTTAGGTAATTTGCCTAACTATTTTGTGCATTGGTTTTTGCTCTGGAAAACAAACAAACTAGTATTATTTCTCTGGAAGCTTAAATGGGGAGAGGCAAACACGGATGTAGTGTAAGGCCTGGAACTTGCTAGTTACACAGCTTGTGATCGTCATTACCCTGTGCACTGTCTCTGAACTTGCACTCCTCTCCCACCCAGTCACTTTCTGGTCAGGTGTAAATCCATAGGACAGGGCTCCTCTCACAGCAGAGTTCGCAAAGTGGGTTTTGGAGTCCAGGCACAGCTCAGCCACTTATTATCTGGATCCCTGGACAATAGCTATTCCCTCTAGATTTTTCACGTTCCTCATCTATAAAGTGGAAGATATTAATATTCACTTTATGGGGTTATCACATGCATTAAAAAAGCTTGTGTAAAACCTAATGCACAAAACCTTCCTCAGAAGATTCAAAATAATGTTTTCTTTATTTTTTAGTAGTTCATTTTTATTGTATTTTTTCCACTACCCCTTGTCTCCCTGATGCCCTCTTCCTCCTTACCCCTCTCTTCAGGCAGCCCCTGCAACCCTCACATTTTGCATGTCATTGCATGCTTCTCAGTGTCATGTGGAAGGAAATGAATTAGTTTCTTATGCTAATGATTCAATTAATACAACACTCTTTTGGAGAAGCTCAGCTCAATTTACATAGCTAGAGATATATAGGTACACTGTTGACACCAGGCTGATCTGGGGCTCACACTGATGAAAGAGGAGTTTTATATATATTTGTTGCTTTAAATAGTGGAGTTCTCTTTGAAAAAGAAGGTACTATTTCATTTTAAAATGTTGAATCTTAGTTGTAAAGTAGTCAAGTTGGGCTGACCACCAGTCTAATGAATTCCCACAGGGTTAGTTTCATTTAGTCTGTCTCATGGCCAAAGTCAGACAGCTCACTAATTAATGCATGACACTCTAGTTAAGTTCGGTGGTATGACTGAAGAGGCTCAATCCCACCCCTAGCCAAGAGACCCAGAGGTACATTCTGCTGATGATATCGGGAGCATGGTCCTTATATCCGAAAGATACCCTCTTCCCTGTCCCCAACCCACACTGCAAGAAAACTAAATTCTGGTTGGAAGAGCACGGCCCAGGAGTTGTAGCAACAGGCGTTTAAACCTTTGTTTGAGAAGTCTTGTACTCCTAGGGTAAATGAAATCAATTTTGGTTTATAATGGCAGTGTTATGTTAAGCCTCTAGAAAAAAATTATCAAAACATAAGAAGTATAAAACAAAATATAAAATAAGATTTCCATAGGGTTGGAAAGTTGAGTAACAGCCAATTATATGTAAAGCATTCTAATCATTTTAAATGATGGTAAAAAAGAATAAACTTTGGATTACCAATTATTAAACACTTATTTTTACTTCTGAGAACAGCAATTGACCTACAAATGTTGTACATCTATTTAAGATACATTGTCTTAATACATAAAATATTTTGGTCCTTTGTTAGTCAATATACAGTTTTAAGCATCCTCATGCCTAGCATCCATTTGAGGGCTCGTTAGTCACCAACGAGGAAGAAGAAAGGTATGGTCTCTCCAAAAACATAGCCTCTGGCCAGAGAGTCAGAAACAGAGTTTTTTATTATAAACAATGCCAAAATGAATATTTTTGTGTGTGTATGCATGTGTGCGTGTACCTACACATGAGCGATCACTCATAGGATAGAGGCCTACAAATCAAATGGTGTGTGTGTTCTACACTTTAAGGGGTCTGATAAACGGTGCTCCAAGAAAGTCTGTCCACTCCGTGGTTCCACTAGCTGCATAAAGGTGTCCCTGTTTCCATCCCCTCCCATCTCTGGATATTTTGAGTCTTTATTTTTTACCAATGTGATAGGCAAAATCGCTCATTGTAGTTTTAACTTATTTCTCTGGTTACCATTGAGATTGAACATCTCTTCAAATGGTTATTGGCTATTTGTAGTTCTTTTTCTCTGACACTTAGTTGTATTCATTTCTCATTTTTCTTTTGGGTTATAGGTCTTATTCTAATGAATTTATAGACTCTCTATAAGGTGAATGTTACACAAACCATACCACGGCTATGTTTGGAGTCTGCTCTGCCAGCTTCACATCAGTAATTGCTGGAGAAGCCTGTAGTGTTCGGCCCCTTCGTGCTTCCACACCATTTTCTTTCTTCTCCAATGTGACATGCCCACCACTGGGGTCAGCAGGTTAGATGACAAGCATTTGAGGAGAGCATGGGAGACAAATATTATACATGCCACATGGTTAACCTATACCTTCTAATGCAATCCCAAATAAATCTAAAAAGTATGTATCGTGTTATTTTCCAATGTAAAACCAGATTCAGTGAAGGTTGGGAAATGAGTACTAGGTAAATGAGTGGTAAGAGATCTCAGGTCCATCTGATGATACTGAAAACCTATACCCTTCCGCCAAACCATCCTTTCTTCAGAAAAAAATTCTATTAACCTAGCTGCACACATTCACTAGTTTTTGTGCCGGGCTCTGAGAAGATGTAATGCAGAAACCCCAAAATTGGGGCCTAGGTTTATCAATCTCAACCTTTGGGTGGGGACCGGAGTAGGGAGGATGAGTCAAATGATAAAAGGGATAAAGTCGTTCCTGGATTGATTTGGGGAAAAGGAGAAAAAACATGGAAAAGATGATGTCAAAAGTACTAAAGACTCTGTGCCTGCATCAGTGAGCAGGAGCATGTGAAGAGAGGAAAAAGGGCAGTCCAAGTACGGCATACATCTGACCCCCATGATTGTGAGCTATCACATAAAGAACATCGAAAGAGCAGCAGCAGCAACAGGGAGAACAGTTAAGATGAACGGTCCCTCATGGTCGGATGCCATTCAGACAATTGGATTTTAAAAAGCAGAGCCTCACATTGCTGCATGCTCTCCCCGTAGCAAGGGTATTCAAGTATCAGAGACCTGCCTTCATGGGAAGAGGATTGGTTATACCTTGGCCTATTTATCTGAAAGCCAAGATGTGAGTAGTAAGATTACTAGAAGTATCTTCTTGGAGTATAAGAGACAATTATGATAGCTTAGGTCACTAGCTTTTCGTAATTCCATCTGGTACTTTACAAATTAGCTATTTATTCTGCTGTTCTTATGAATGTGTTAGTTTGCAGACATATCATTGTCACAAATTAGTCACCTAATGTTTCTCTGAAAGTGATTTAATAAGAGCACATGAACATTATGAGATAGCGAAATAGGTCCTTGCTCGATCCTCTAAATGGAATACGGCATACAATGATTTACTTGCCGAGGGGTTTTTGACACCCACACCATTTTCTGTTTTCCATGATTGGGATGTGATCATTGCTCTGGATGCTGTCAATGTCATGGAATATCGGAAACCTCTTCAGTCTCCCCAGGAACTCCAGGAGAAATCCAAGTCTACTGATGAATGATGGATTGGCAAATTGCACATCCATTTTGTTTGTTTTTATTTGCATTTGTTATCACAGGTATCATCATAACTATCAATTTAGTTCAATAATAGTAATTGCAACTTTGAGAATTAATTTAAACATCTCATTTTAAAGTGGTTTTGTGGCAGATGAACTCACCCACCAGTTATTCAAAAAAGACAAAAAAAAGTGAGAAAACATAAGCTTTTTCTCTTCTAATTGAATTAGTATTGAGAGGTGCCCATGTTTGGACTATAGTCCCGGTAAATATTTCATGGTGAGTCGTCTCAGTGAAGATGTGTTTTGTGTGTGTTGGAGCTCCCAACTCAGTGGCTTAACCTGAAGAAATAAGGAAGACGCACTGCCTTACAAGATGGAGTTTCGAAGTAGACTGTTCCAGGGATGGTTATTAAGAGGTTCAGGCACAACATCTAGGTTTTTCTTTGTTGTCCTTTTGCTCAGACCGACTCCTCTCATTGTCAGGACAGGATGGCCCTAACCAGGCACCAAGTCCAAAGACAGAAAATGAACCCCTTCTACTTTGTGCTTCTTTTTTTATGAAAACCTTCAGAAATCATCTCAGCCGACTTCCTTGTACATCTTTGGTTAGGCTTGGTCTTAAAACATAAATGGATTACTGGCCAGCAAATGGGATTAGACTATTCAGGATTTACCCCTGGGTTGGGTATGGGGTCACCTTCTCTTGAGTACTTAGCTGCTTCCAAACATGGATTTCTGCAAAAATAATTGGGTATCTGCCAGTTAGAAAGAGGGAGGGTGGATGGATATTGAATAGATTACCAACAGTGGTAAAGGAGCCGTGATGTTAATCAGATCATAACAATGTTAAAATCTAAGGTTTGGCAAAGGCAATGAGATACCATAGAAGTTGCATCCCAAAGTGAGACATGAGTACTAAATTCCACTTTTCAAAATAGGTGGCCAAGGATCAGTTTCATAACTTTTAAGCCATTCACATGGGTGCCTTTAACTCAGATGGAGACTATAAAAGAGTTCAGAGGAAAAAGGAAGAGTAATTTACAAAAAGGTGTTTTGCTTTTCTTTTTATTTTTAAGAAAGAGAAATGGGTAGTGCTGTGAGTCCTGCCTAACCTTCTTCCCTCAGAGGGGGCTGCACTACTCTCCCTAACATCAAGCCAGGAGAAAGAGGCTTCAATGGTGGGATGTTTCCCCCATGAACCAGATGTACATCACACTGGAGAGAGAGCTGGCCTTGAACCATTTTATGTCCTACCCAAGAGGACCATCTGGAAAAGGCACTTGGACTCCAACAGCAAGAATTTGCAGGGATTTGGCCACTAGGAAACCAGGGGCTTGCTGGGGGACTGATTAACCAGCAGCACTTTGAAAACAAAGCTCTGAGTCATAGGATTTGCAGCCAGGGATCCCAGCAGGGATGCAGCTGATGAACCCACAAAAGTGCCCAAGAGACAAAGAGGAAGCTTTCAACATCTGCCAGGAATACAAGATGCCATCTTATGACAATGCCAATTCAAGGGGAAAATATCCCTCTGTTTTTCAGTCTCTCTCCATGCTCTCCACTCCAGAGCAGTTAGTGCCGACAGGCGGCAAGTCAGGATAGCAAAGAAAGGGGAACACAAACCCTACCCCCCCCAACCACTCACCTATTGTAGGCCCAGATGAGAGCAGGGGGGAGATGTGAGTTAAATCAAGTTTGGAATTTTAGGTTACAGTTTGGATTGGACATTCTAATTTCTGAATAGAATTTGAGTTGATGGTTTAAAGTGAACAAAAGCTCTCTATTGCTTACAAGTGCCCAGAAAAGTCACAAAAACTTTCTCCATAAATAAAACTTAGCAGGGTAGTGAGAAACTAAAGTATAATGTGTTTTACATACATACCAGATGTCCTTATTTTCAATGGCTTTGTTGTAATATTAATAACTTTTCAAAATTTTTTAAAATATCTGGGCAACATCATATCACCTTCGTATCTCTCCTTGCTTGTTTCTCCTTTCTTTCACTCAAATTTGAGAGGAAAATTATTTACACCTTCCAACAAATGTTCTGATCTTTAAAACACCTGCGATCCGCTAGCAGCCTCTCAAAGATCAGCAGTAAGTCATGAAAACCACGGGACTTGGGAAAGTGACTATTAATAGCCGTGCCTTTCTGTCCCACTTCACTTGTTTTCACTTTCCCTTGCCTGTCTTCACCCCTTCCTCCCTTCAGACGCCTTTAAACTCAGAGTTCAGCACTGTCCTCTGCCCATTATAACCACCATCCATTGCATAAGGAGAGGCCACGGGGGGTTCGGGGCTGCAACAGTTGCTTGACCCTTCTCCTTCCAGAGCGAAAACACTCAACCCCCAACAGAACACACGGCGGCAGCCCCATCTCCAATGGCCTGTGCCTCCCATCAGTGAAAAATTACTGGAGAGAGGGAGAAAGGTGAGAAGTTACTTTATTTGGTGGGGAAAATTGAAGTTCTTTTTTATCTTCATCCATTTTACAAACCTTGGGACTAAGAACAACAAAAGAAATCATGTTATATTCCACACTGAAGTCTTTCCCACTTATAATGGGATTTCTGTGGAGAAAAGTACAGGATAAATAGCTAGGAGATTGAATTTCATATTAACATGTTTCTGTCTCATTCAGTTGGGGACATGGGTTGTTTATGTTTTGCCCATTTGTATCTATTAAGTGATCCGTATGGTCTATAGTGATGCTTTTAGGGATGAAATATGCCAATTATAGAGAGAGGCAGGCTAGTTGATAGTTTTGAGGGCTCAGCATTATGAATTCACCCCCACATCAGAACATTAAAAACAGCAGGGCAGAGGGTATAAAAACCTAGGAGAGGTTATCTGTCTATCACAGTCACTAAGATTTAATAACCAGCCTTGGGTTTATTTCGCACTCACGTGTTCTACTTAATTATATCACAATGAATTTAAAACTATTATTCTAGAATATTGAGTTCTGGTTTTAATACATTTTAAAACTTTTAAATGATCATTTTAAAACATCATAGGAATGTCCTTTTTTCTTTCTAAAAGAAGAATCATGACATTCGAGGACTAAATCCTCTCACTCCGTAAAGCTCATAAAAATCGTAGTGTTCCCCCCACCTTTTATCAATCTCTCTCTTTTTCTGTTTTTTTTTTTTGCCTCCTTATCTAAAAAGTTAACATTCAGTGAAGAAAGTGATGAGAGCAATTTGAGAAAAACGGTCAGCTAACATTTGCTATTAAGTGTAACGGCCATCAGCCAGGGAGGGAGTGCTGTCTCTAGGACCTCTGGATGTGAGGGAGATGCAGCTCCATTAATTGTTAGTTCGTGTGTGTGTGTGTGTGTGTGTGTGTGTGTGTTTAATTTAGGCCTCTTAATTGAGTAACCATTAGCTCAGTGTCATGCTAATTGACCGTGGCTAGTCAATATTACAATGTAGCATTAATTTTAAGTTGCTTTATTTTTAAAGGGGAGGAAAAGACTGATGAATGGAAAAAAAATTCTTATATGGTGACTTGTCTAGTCAAGATTTTGATTAGAAGGGAAAGAAAGGAACTCAGATGAGCTTCTGTAAAAAAGAGGGAATAGAGCGATCGTAAAGATACGGAAGTCACAGAAACAGTATAGCTGGGCCTTGTCGGTTTAGTGAAACTTGAGAACGGAGGCAACTACTGCTTTTGTGGCCATCTGATGGTCCATTTCCTCTGATGGTCCATTTCCATTTGTGTCTGTCTGCACCCTTTGTCGGCTTCTCTCTGTGACTGCCATGTTTTCCTTAGGTATCAGTTTGTACCTGACCCAGAATGGCAACTTCAGTCCATAAATCTGTATGATTTTTTGGTTTAAGCCCACCTGGAATTAATTAGAGTCTCTGTTTTTCTTGTGTCCATCCACATTCCAAATATAGAATAGTAATTTTTGCTACACAGTGAATGAATCAGGTGGCAGTGGGTCAAGTGTTTATACCTATTATGATCAGGTTTTACTGAGAGTCTAGAGAAGGCAAGCTCTGTAGAAGGAACCATATAGGCAGACGTAAATAACTATGTTTGGTACAGTAATTAATTTATTTATGATAATCATTGACTCAACAAATATTTCAGGGAGCACTTACTATGCACCAGACACCATTCTAGGTACCGGGGATGCAGCAGGGACAAACAGACCGAAAAGTCCCAGTGTCCCCATATGGTTCACATTCTAAGAACAGTCGTTAACCACCAAAGGTACCTGGGATAGGAAAGGAGTAGCAATGTCTCCATTAAGTAAATACAAAATGTTGACATACATGTGTATGTAATGCTCATATTACATGTGTGTAATTTGCAAACATCATAGTCATATGTGCTTTCACATAGTTCTGTAACCATCAGTTGTGTGTGAGCGTGCATAGGTGTGTGTACTGGACACAGTAGTTGAGGTCTTTGGATTTTACATGGCGTCTGATTTGCAGACCTTGATGCAGCTTCTAACTTCCTTTTAAAATGACTGAAAATACATGCCTCCCACCAATTATAATTTAAGAACCACTAAAACCCAGGTCTTAAGGTGATTCATTGCCATAAAATATTAAAGAACCAATAATTAGATTAAAATTATAAATGGTAAGCCATCCGTCCTATCCAATTCTGAAAGTAGGTGGACATAATTTCTTAGACTCACCTGGACCAGAAAATAGGTACACAACTACTAGTGTCGATATGTGACAACCTCAAGTTTAAAAATATGTACCAGCAAACACAAAGATGGGTCAAAGTTAAGGAGACATAAAATCTACATGTTTGCAAATACATATTTGAGTTGGAGTAAAATAAATACATAATATTATCAAAATATATGGTAAGGTGTTTTATTTTACAAGTAGAGATAATTTTAATGTCACATAATTTCAACTCTAAATGAGTATAGTGTCTAGCCCCAGCTATAGTGTTCATGTGGACATGGAAAAAGAA
>VMDR010030371.1:0-12404 GCA_007922815.1 Macrotus californicus
TTATTATGTACCTTTCCAAAAGTAAAAAAAATATGTAATCAGATTTTGTCATTTAAAAAAGTTTTCATCTTAATAACCAGGAAATACAGATTAAATGATCCATTAAGGGTAATACGTGAAAGTGGATTTCATTGTTGTTCTATTAATCCCATTGCTTCTGTATAAAAGAAGCAAAATCAGTTGATATTCATTGAACAGGATCACTGTGCCAGGCAGCGTGGCAAGAGCTGAGCATATTTCTTTCTGTATGTGCATTCCATCTGAGCAACTCTGTGCAGTGGTACCGTGCCTCTCATATCCAAAAACCACTGTTTAGGAATTGTGACAATTCCTAAAATCCATTTCCACAACTGAGGGGTTTTATTCATTACAGTTTCATTCTTTGTGAAGTAAAGATAAAACTTCTAAGGGTCCTACTCATGGTTACTTTTTATGATGTCTAATTCCAGAGAGAGTACTAGTGGTATGAAGGCTAAGGTGGTCTTGTTAGGACCAGTCTACTGGATGCCCTAGTACAAGATCATTATTAATAAAAGTAGACTTTGAAGTACTTTTGCTCCCCCTTGCCTTACAAACTTTCCTATTTAATGTTTTTTCATAAGTTGTTTTGTGAAGCCCCTATTTTGATCCTGCAAACTGTTCTATTTTTTTTATTGCATTTGTTATAGACCTTTGTTGCAGCTCTGGTAAGTGATTAGTTTCCAAGGAGAGTCAACTGAAATGCCTCACTCACTTTGCTGTATTTCCTGCATTTCACATTAAATATGCTTATAATATTGTCTTTTGTATGTGGAACCTACATGGCCACGTGTTGCATTATTAATGGGCTCCCTAAGGCTTTGCCTCTGGCTGTGCCTACTTTAATTATTTTAAAATTTAAGCTCCTCATCTGGTGGCATAGGTGGGGCATATATGCTTCTGGCATGTACCAGGAAAGAGGCCTATTCTGAAGGAAACAGAGGTCCTGTTAGTGTGAGGTGGAGTCCCTTGAAAAGGAGTTCTAGTGTCCATGGAAATAGACACTTTAACAGAGCCTAAGGGCCTGGGAAGAAATGTCAATTCTAAAGGACCCTAGAAGCCTGTGGAAGATACTTTTGCACCTGACAGACTGGGTAAAAATTGAACTTGGAGAAGAGGTAAATATTCTCACAAGGGAAAAGGGTTACACATGGGCAGGATTGTAAGTGAGGCAACAAGAGATAGTAGGGCTTTTGACCTACAGAGAAATTAAATGCCACCTGTCAATAAAGTGAGCTTTGTGGCTGAGTCTTTGCAGTTGTGTGAGATGGAAAACATATTTGTGAGGAAGCAGCTAGGAGTGGAAAATCTGAATTAAAATGAATTATTGCTTGAAGGAAAGATAAATGCCTATTCTGATTGAACCTGAGTCTAGCAGTGAATCTATTATACTAACATATCATCACCGTCTGTTTCATTGTATACTTCATTTGCCTAAGAAATGAAACTTGTTTTCTCTTGAAAACCATCTTTAAAATTTCTGTGTGTTAGCAAAAAAAATTGGGAACGGCTTAAATGTCCAACAATGAATAAATGGTTGGGTAAATATGGTATATCCTTACAATGGAACATTTACACAGCTATTAAAAATGATGTTTTCAAGTAACTTTAATGCTCAATAAAATGCTTACATTATAATAAAAAAACAGGATACAAGTGTCTATAATAGCATGATTTTATATGTAAACGCATAAATATAAAGACAATAAGTATAAAAGGAGAGGAATGTATCAAAATGTTTTGATAGTGTTTATCTCTTGGTGGTGAATTATGGATGATTTTTATTCTCCCATCTACAATCCTCAGTTTTTGCCGACTTTTTGTATAATAAACATCTATTACTTTTTTCTTAGAGAAAGTACTTTTAAATTCTATTTGTTTCTGAAACAGTTTTCGGACCTGTAGTGTATTACTGACCTGAGCACTTGAAGGTCACTTTGTAAGACCCCGGTTGAGGCCACCGATGTCGCTGAACTTTATTTCTGATGAGAATCTTTACAGTTCATTTGCTTTCAGTAAAAATGTGTCAATTCATTCCCTGTCTGTGTTGCTATTATTTATTCCATTGATGTCCCATTAGAAGATAAAGGCAATTTCCTCCGTTTAAAGGCTTTAGAAGCATCCCAGAGCCGGAGTGGGAAGTGCCAGCCACACCACATGAGCTCCAGGCTTGTATCCTGGCTCCAGAGGAACTGACAGAAGCACATTCAGGAGTAAGTAGGCCATAGACATGCTTCTTCAGACCTACAGCTAGTGATCCATGTTATAGTCACAGTGCTGTGTTTAATTTTTTGGATGTTAGATGTGCTGTAAGTTGCTAAATACTCGACAAGATCACCTTTGTCTCTACTCTTTTTTTTTTTTTTAAATTACTTTATTGTTGTTCAATTACAGTTTGAATTTTCCCCCCACCACTCTCCCCTACTCTTTAAGGGTGAGGTTAACCTGACATAGCTTTTATGATGACTCAGGTCTATAAACAGTTGCTCACACATAGAAATATTTTGCTTACCTAGAGCTCAGCTATTTGGCAGCCTCTATGCCTGGTAAATAACTGAGAATCAAGAAGTAAACAATAATAGTAACAAATAACAATAGCTAACACTTACTGGGTACTTGCAATTATTTTGAACTCTTTTGTGGAATACTTTACTTCATTATATCATTTAGTATTAATAACAATCCTCTGTGATTGTTGTTGATGTTCCTATTTACAGATGAGAAAACTGAGGCTCAGGAAGTTGAGTAGCTTGTCCAAGATCACGTAGCTAGCTGCTCTGGAGCTAGAAGCTGAACTACACAATCCAGAGCTCACATATACTCTTAACTATTATAGTAAATAAAAAATTCAAACAGATGCCACAAAGTTTGTATTAAAAATATACTGGACATTACATTCCAAGGTTAGTTTATTTTCCAAGTGACTTTAGCATATTTATATACAACATAGTTATAAATGGGAGAGGGGCATCTAGAAGCAGGAATTGATAGCAGAAGAGAAGATATGTCTGTGTTGATGGTGAGAGGGGCTGAAAAACATAATCCCAGGAATCCTGAAAGCATTATGTTCTGGATTGGATACGTACACGGGCATCTTGTTCACTTTATTAGCTTCTAAGTGTAAATAAGTCAATGTGGAATTCGATGGTAGATTTATTTTGTCAATAAAACATTAGATTCAATATGCAATATAGTCTTAATTTATACAAATTTATATTATTATTATATAGTTTATACATTTTATTATAGAAAGATTAGAATGTGGAGACGAAATAATATAACAAAATAACCTTCCATGATCTCACACAGGAGGTATCTACTGTTAACATTTTGGAAATGCTAGGCAATGTAAACAATAAGTAAATATAAATGCAAATATGTATGTCTTAACAAAATGAGACTGTGCTTTACTTTCTAAAATCACCTTCACTTACTGTGATGTGAGCATATTTTAAAATATACTTTGAATACAAAAGCAGAGAAATGTATACTATATTTGAGAATGATTTTTTTCAGAAGCGATAAATTATTTATTTGATTTTATTCTCAAGAAAATACATATTAATCCATGTAATGATGTGCCTTAGTCCACTTTCTAATGATGCTGTATCAGTGAGGCACTGGTGTATTTTACTGATCTTCTTGCCAAAGAAGATCCTCTACTTAGATTAAACATTTTAAAGTAACTTTTTTTTAAAGAAGAAAGGATCAATGATGAGAATAACAATTTAAGGGAGTTTTGAATGAAAAAGAGTACATATTCCCTGGCTGGAGCTGGTGTGATTTAAAGCCATATGCTGCTTTCACTTGAAATACAGCAATTTACTTAATTCAGAAGAGGGGCAGGGCCAGCTTCCAAGAGCTGTATTTACATATGTCGTTCATTTGATAAAGGATTTAATGATTACTTACTTTGTGTGTGTCCTGTATTAGATACTTATTCAATGCAAAGAAGTACAGGATGTACTTTCTGTACTCAGAGAAATCCAGTGTAATAATAAATAAATAAATAAATAACAATTCCGTATGGTGAATACAGGGAGCAAAGGTAGCTTAGGGGGTGCCGGAGCACATGGGTGGGGGAGAAGCTCTTTGGGTGTGGACGCCAGAGTAGGGAAGCAGAGTGAGGGTGAGCCTAAGAAGATAGGCGAGTAGCAAGGGAGAAGAGGGTGATAAAATATGTTTCAGGAAGAGGGGACACGAGTGTAACGGTTTTGGGGACTAGACAACTAGCATAATGCGTTTAGGGTCATGGAGAATAAAGTATAAGGTGGAACAAAGCTTGGGAATTAGCCATGGTCTGTGGAAGAGGCATCGCGTACCATGCAGGGGAGTTGGGGTTTTATCCCGAAGGGATGAGGGGGCTTGGGAAATATTGTCAGTGAGGCCATGAGGAGAAGAGCTGGTGTTTTGAGAAATCCCTGTGGGAGCTGTGTGAACAGCCCTACGTTGTGGCAAGAAAGGATCAGGATCTGAACTCAGGTGTTGGCGAGGAAGAAGTTGAACTGATGAACTCGCTGATTGTTGGATGTGGAGGCGAAGAAATGGGGGGGGGGAGGGTGAAATCATTACCTCCGGGTTAGATGGGTGGCTGTGTGGTGGTGTCCTCGGCAAGTGAAGAATGCTGTGAATAAAGCAGAGGGAGGGGACAGGTCAAAGATGATGAGCTGGTTTTCGACATGTTTAGCAGGCAGTTGGCTATGTGGATCTTGAGCTGGGAGTGAGCCGTGGACTTGAACAACAGATTAAGGGGTTGCCTGGGTATATATATATATATGAGATCAGGAAAGGGGGTAATATCACTAAGTTAATATCTGTGGATTTAGAAGGACTTTTGAGGACCACCATCATTTAAGGGATCAGTACAGGATAATAGTTAAGAGCATGGGCTCTGCTGTCTGGGTTCAAATCCTAGTTCTCCCAGTTACTAGGGCAAGTTACCTTTCTCTCTGTTCTTGAATCTCCTTATCCATAATATGGAGATGACACATATTTGAGTCATAGGGTGGCTATAAACCATAAAATGAGTCAATATATTAAAATATATATAATAGGACTGCCTCATAGTAAAAGTTCAACAGATTTGGCTTTAGCTTTACTGTAAGATTGTAATGATTCAAGAAAATTTGGCCAAAAAAATAAGAGAGCCAGTGAAGAGTACAGAATAGATGTTGGCGAAGGGCGGGGGAGAACATCTGTAGAGGGGTCATAAAGACTAAAGCGGGCCAGAATCCGAAAGGGGAAGTGAGTTGTGTTAAATGCTTCAGGGAGGACAGGCCAAGTAGCAGCTAGAACGTGTCCTTTGTTTTCTGTTATTGGAGTTTGCTGGTGCCTTGCTGGGAGGGAGCCCAGGCCCTGATCAGTGGTCCGAGGAATGAACAGGAGGTAAGACTGGAGTGGGCAAGTGAGACCACCTTCTCAAGAGATACAAATCAAGTCAGAGTTAGGACAGTGGTGGGAGAGAGACATGGGTTTGAGTGAGTGTTTGTGGTTGCTGTAAAGTGTGGGTGAATCAGAAGCATTTTATATTAGTGAGGAAAAAGCCAGCGCAGGGGAGAGAGCGAGGCATTGAACTAAAACAACCCGTCATTTATTGATCACATTTCCCTCGGTATATCCTGTGTCTGGCACTGGCCACCAGCTGAGTTAACTCTCAAGGAACTACAGTCCGAGGCTGTGGGTGAAGGCAGATGGCTGTAACCCTTCCATCCTGGTGTTCTGGCTGACCAGGAAGTGCGGCGGGGGGAGGGAACCTGCCTCTTGTGGCTGAGACACTCTCAGGAGAGTATTGGTCTGGGTTGGGGGTGGTGGGACCACTGGGTGAGTGGCAAAGCAGGGCATTGACCTGAACTATACAGCTTCTTCAGCAGGCCAGACCATACTTTAGGGACCTTCCTGAGTGAGGGAAACCCCCTGAAAGTTTGATCCCTCTGTGGTCATGTTGACCAAGCTAGTCCCTAGATAACCACTGAGGACCTTTTATTTGAATACTTTTTATTTCAAAGGCAGAACAGTATATTGGAAAGAATATGAAGCTAGGTAACAGGAAACTAGCTAACTACTCCCCTCCCTCCCTCGCTGAGATATCCTCCGAGCACCTATTGTGTGCCAGGCAATATGTTGTGGGCTGGAACTACAATGGGGACCTGAGAGGCTGGATGTCTGCTGAAAAGAATGAAGTGATGGTAAGACAGAGCTGGAAGGTAGGCTGGGATTAGCCAGGTGAAGGGAACAGGGGCGGACTTTTCTAAGTAGAAGAGGCAGCGCGTGTGGGAGCCTTGGAGTTATGAAAGAGCCCAGTACTTTCCAGGGCCTGAGAGAGCTGTGGTTGGGCTGGGGTGTGGGGAGTGCTGGCCCTTGGACTAGATGGCTCTGAGCTTCCAGCTCCTTCTCTTTAAGGCTGAAGGTGGGGAGAAGGATGCCCCTGAAGGCTCCTGTTCTCAGAATGCAGTAGTGAGAACGGATATGAGGGAGATGACTCTGAGGATCATAAGTAGGATGAATTAGACTGCAGGGAGTGCAAGGGTGGGGAAGTGCAAGTAGAATCGGGGAGGTCTGGTGGGCAGTTCCCTGTTGGTGAGACACTGGGCTGGTAATGTGAGTGGAGAAAAGAAGAGCCTGGAAGAAGAAACCAGCTTACTCAAGGACAGGAGATGGCTGGGCTGAACAATGACTTTGGAATTCCTGGAAGGTGGCTCTTTTGAGAAGGATTACCATGAAATGATAAAAAACAAACTGAATTTTCAAATGGAGAGATTTTAGAAGACAGACCAGCTGGCAGGAGCTGGAAGGCCAATGAACAGAGACCGAAAAAGCACAGCACCAAAGAGAGAGATTGTAGCAGTTGGGTCAAGAAATTGTAGAAAGGAGTGTTTTTAAAGAATTTGATTGAATTCTAAAATTTCTTTAGTAAATGCTCTTTCAATCCAGTTAATTGGGTAAATTCTTGTCCTACGAAAGAACTCCAAAGTGTTGTTTGTGACTGGCCAGAACATATCGGGCCAGTGATAGGTGCTGTGCTTCTAACAACTTCAGAGCGGATGTAGTCTATTTCATTGTTTTTTTTATTGCCAGTTTGTGAAGGCTAAAAAAAAATTTGGAGTTTCCCATATTCTGTTTGGAGTATCATAGAAGAAGACGTTCACATCCCTTAGTTGAGTTATTCCTGAGCGAATGAGGGGAGACTCAAAGCTTATGTGCAGGTTTTCTAGCAGTCATTTGAAGTGGAGTGTGTGGAAATTTAGCTCTGTTGATGTGCGTTTGAATTCGGAAAAAGATGAAAGATGCTGTGAAAGTGCACCGCGCTGCATTTGTTAGGAAATAGGATTGCCCAAAAGAGCATAGCCAATGCTTGATACAAATTCACTGCCGGCCTATCCGCTGTGGACCGGAGGCTTGCTCCGCACGGGATCGATAGGCAATCACAGGCGCAGCAGGGAGGTTCCCTGCAGCTGGCCAGGCAGCGCCCCTCCGTGCTGGAGCTCTCCTTGGAATGCAAGATTTCCTTAGCGTGCAGACGCCCTGCCTACCTTAGCATTCATACTGCCATAGAGAAGAAAGTGGGGGCCTTTAAAACAATGCCATCTTGGGCTACTTTGATTGTCTTTGGTTTTATTTTTCTCCGTTATCAAAGAATGATGTTGTTTCCAGCCAGAATATCCTTCCTGTGTGTCCTTCAAAAGACTGAGTTATGGTTGCTATGGGAACTGGATTATAAAAATTTGAAAATTAGTATATTTTAGATTCTGGAGACTGCAACACCCAGTGTGTGTGCACGTGTGTGTACCCACACATGTGTCACCTCCATTTGGGGAAGGGAGAAACAGAATCTTTTTTTCATCTGTTTATATTAAAGTGAAATACACACCTGATAGGTGATCTGAGGAGTGTGTGATGCAACTTTTCATTCACAATCTATTGTGTGTCTGCACTGTCTCACTGCCCCAGGCAAAAAGTAACCAACACGCTGAAAAAGGGGCAGGTTACTCTGATGTGATTACAGCTCTTTTCAAAGTTTCCTTTCTCTCCTCTTTCAATGAAAAATTAACTCTTTCCTCATGGTTATATCATAAGTAGGTTCTCTCTTTTTATCTCTCTCACACTTTACGGGGACTTTGATGTTTAATTACACTCAATTGTACCTTCCTCCTCTGGAGTGCTGTATGTTGGTGTATGGGGTTTGGGATCGGTGCGGCTATTAGCTTCCCTGAGATTCTTCTAAAAACAAGGCAAGACCCTTTTTGCATCCAAAGTCCAGAGTCACTGGTCACCTTGCCAAGGATGAGGACACACTGCTTTCCCTCCTTGCATCTTTCTGCCAAGGGACATTGTGTCCAGAAACCACAAGGAATTCTGGGCTTACATTTCTTTGATTGATCAGGAGTATATCTTCCTTCCAGTTCTCCCCTTCACCCACACTCCTTTTGTGGCCTCTCCTACCACCCATGATACTAGTCCTCATCTGAACATGAATATCTGCTCACGTCCTCTCTTACGAAGGTGGGGCCACCAAACTCCGCTGAATGCTGTGCACACTCCGTTTTGTATGTCATACTTTGGAGGCTGTGGTCAAAGGGTTATTTCTTTGTAGTGATTGCGGCTTTGCTCATTTAGATCCTAACCAGTAGTCATCCTTTATTCTTCAAAAGTTGCCACCTATCTTTTAACTTTCAGAACCTGAAATAACTCATGTTTCTTTAAATTAAGTGTCATTCAAATGCTTCAGCATTAGTTCTTGACTCCTGTCTCTTTCACACCCCCATATCCAAACCTGGGAGCTTTACCTTCCAAATGTGTCCCTCCTCCGACCACACACATTCACTGTTCTCATCCTGGTCCAAGCCATCAGCATATCCTAGCTGGGTTATGGGTGTCGCCCTCCAACTGGCCTCCTTATTTATGTCTCTGCACCTTTTCTCCACCCTCTTGGTGAGTGATTCTGTTAAAATATGTCAGTTCAAGTTAGTTCTCTACTCAGTACTCTGCGTTTGCCTCCCGCTTCACTGAGAGTAAAAGCCAGTGTCTTCCCTGTGTGATCCTATGTGGTCCAGCATGTCCTGCAGCCTACCTGTCTGAACTCACCTCTTCCATGTTCACCCTGCTCTAGTCGTGTCAGGCTCCTTGCAAGGAACTCTGTCTGATGGCTTTGGAACTTGCTGTTCTTTCCATGGAGAATGCACTTCATATATATATATCTCACTTTCTCACCTTGTTCAGGTCTTTGCTCCGATGTCATTTCCTCAGTAAAACTTCCAACTCTCCATGATCTTGACCCTCCCACTCCCCCTTCTTTACCCCATGTTTAGCATAGCACTCATAATAATCTTGTATGCTATGTCTTTGCTTATATTTTTCATTTATTGTCTATTCTTGAATTAAAATGTAAGTTTCATGAGGGCAGGACATTTTGTCCATTTTATTTACTGCTATATCCCTGGCATTTGGAAAAGTACCTAGCCGGCAGTAGTTGCTAATAAATGTTTGTCAAATAAGTGAATTAATTAATTAATTTAATGTCATATTAACATCACTTATATTGCTGTATTGCTTTGCATATTGTTCCATAATGGTATCCATTACTTTTGGAAATAGCCATCTCATTCTATTCAAGTGCTGACGATGTATTAGTGGACAAACAGTGTGGCATCCCCACGCCCCCAGCCCCATCATTAACACCAGGCACTAGAATGGAAAGATGAGTAAGAGGTGAGCGCTGGTCCACCGGGAGCTCACCGTCAAGGAAGGAGTCAGGCAGTTGCTGTACTTGGTGGACAGTGTTGGGTGGAGGTGCCCTCAGGTGGCTTTCAGGGAAAGGTACTTGTTTGGTCAGGATCTATGCTACCCAGTCACCTTGCAAGACCCTCACTGTTGCTGTCCTTCTTTTCTGATGAGGAAACAGCGTCAGTGAAGGGACAGAAATGCATTTCTCAAGATCGCACAGCCTGCGGGAAGAAGGTGAAGACTATTTAAAGCCCGAGATGTCACATTGCCTCCTTGCGAGGAAATATGTTTAACTCTGTACAAATGCCTATTTGCTTCTTTGCTAGTGCTCCCAGATGCAGCTGACAATGTGTGTTTTTAGGGTACTTATCCTTAAAGACCTTTAGCCTTTGAGCAGAAAGAGATTGTGTAAATTCACAAACTGTTTCTAATTGTTAAGCAATCTGAAATATTGTGACACGACAGTCATGAATGGGGAGATGAGGGACTTGGCCTTCAAGGGTCTTCTTGTTTGTGAAGCCTCTGTGACCTCTCAGCAAAGTTTAAATGCTTTGTTTTCTATGAACCCAGAGTACTCACCTGCATATTTATTATGAGAGGTTTGAGTAAATGTATGTTTATTTAGGTATCTCCTTCATCAGATGGGGGAATTGCCTTAAAGGTGGAGTTTTTGTTTTCTCTCTCTATGCCCAGTGCCTCTGAAAGTGTTTGAGGAAACAAATACATAGAAGGAATCCACAGGCGAGCCCATAAATCCATAGAAAGCGACCACTGCATAGATAAAAGGGGGTCAAATGGATGGTGACGTGGGATGATTTGACATTGGGTGGTGGGCACACAATGCAATGCACAGGTGAGGTATCATAGAGTTGTACACTTGAAACCTGTGTAATCTTATTAACCAGTGTCACCCCAATACATTTAACCATTTGAGTCCCAAGCAGTGTGATCGCGCTGTTGACAATACCCCCTGGGACTCAAACGGTTAATTAGAAAACGGGTCTCTCTGAATCTCCATGTGATATTACAGGAGTGGGGAATAAAGAAAGGTTGTGTGATATTTTGAACCTCAGTGTAGAGCTGGACAGGGACAAGATGTAGGCAAAATTGATTTCTAAAGTGGAAATGCTGATGGCATTTGGAGAAAGTTGAAGAAACATGATTCATAATTAGAATCCATGGATTCCTTTGTAGCTGATGAAATACTTTCACAAGTATCATTAATTATCACAGAAGTCAGTGAGATAGAGATGTAATTCCAGTTTACAGATAAGGAATCTTCGGAGAGGTGGGATAGTGGTGGACCTTGTCAAGTCACAGAGTTAAATACGGAGTCCACACACAAATTTCTGATTCCAGATCCTGGGTATTTCCCGCTGTACCACCTTCTTTCTGGAATTCTGGGATTTCTGTCATTAAGAATATGGAGGACTTTGACTAAGAGTTTTCATTCATGGTATCTGCAAAAATGAGTTATATATTGTTTGTTTCATATTATTTTTTTCCCAATTCCAAAATGCTTTGGTTTATGATGTAATAAAATTCAAATGCATATTAAATCACATTTTATATTTTATTCTTCTTTCATTTGTAAAATGGGATCATTCTTCCCTATCTCACTGAGTAACTTCAAGTGCTTTAGAATAGATAATAACTTGCAAAATCCAGATGGGTGCAACTATTTTATAAATTTGGAAAATGATGTTGTGCTCTCTCTCTTGGTAGTATTTTTTTTTTTTTTTTTTTGAGTTCTGTCTTGGAGATCATGACCTTTCTTTCAAAGGTTTGTGGTTAAACCCAGAATAATACATTTCCATGTTATTTGCCCAGGAAGCTATTAGTATGAGATTTATATATGACAGGATATAGATGTAATCTTTGCAGATAAATACTAGTAATATGAAGTAGCAGATATTAATATGAAAAATGACAACTTCCTTAAAAATATCAAGTGAACTTTTGACTTAAAGTTGATACACCAAGTCTGCGGAGATGGTAAGAATCGATAGGGAATCTTGTTGCACACCTGTGTACGTGAAACTTCCAAGTCTGATTTCACTCCAGCATTACCAATTAGATTGAGTATAGCTCTTATTTTTCTTTGCATTTCAACCAAGTTCCAGACAATTCAAAGTAGTTAAATGATTGATGTGTGTATATTTGCTGATTGATTGCATTTATCACAAACCCCAATGGGAAAAAGTTGTCATAACGGTCTTGATTAAATAATATACAAGCTGCCATGAACAAACACCTCGCAGTTGAATTTTGGCTGAATATACTGGGCTGTAATTTTTACTGCATATTGATTGCAGGTAGGGGTGGAGCATAGCTCTCTAGGGAAACCCCATCTATACAGTGTATGTACATGCATGCTTACCTGTGAGGCGAGGGTGAGAGTGCTGGGAAGGCTCATGGGCTAACTATTGATCTGAAATCAGGAATGCACTCACAATAAAATTCAAAGAGCTCAGGAGCCAATGGAAAGATGACAACATGACATGAACACGAACGGAAATCCTGGTTGCAGATCATGGTAATTAATAACATTGGTGTAATCAGACACTTCTGACGGATAAGGGCAAAAGTATGTTTTTGATTCTTTTTTTGTTAGAAGAGAGGCACCCATGCCCTTTATTGAGTCAGGACTCCTTTACCAGGAAGCT
>VMDR010030372.1:0-12404 GCA_007922815.1 Macrotus californicus
CAACTTCTTTGGGACTCTCTGAGCTTCCTGGACCCCCTGGAAGTCTATTTCCTTTGCCAAATTAGGGAAGTTCTCCTTCATTATTTGTTCAAATAAGTTTTCAATTTCTTGGTCTTCCTCTTCTCCTTCTGGCACCCCTATGATTTGGATATTGGAACGTTTAAAGACATCCTGGAGGTTCCCAAGCCTCTCCTCGTTTCTTCGAATTCTTGTTTCTCCATTGTGTTCTGGTTGAATGTTTCTTTCTTTCTTCTGGTCCCCACCATTGATTTGAGTCCCGTTTTTCTTCCCATCACTGTTGGTTCCCTGTACATTTTTCTTCATTCCCTTATTGTATCCTTCATTTGTTCGTCTAATTTGCGACCAAATTCAACCAAGTCTGTGAGCATGCTGATTACCAGTGTTTTGAACTGTGCATCTGATAGGTTGGCTATCTCTTCATTGCTTAGTTGTATTTTTTCTGGAGCTTTGATCTGTTCTCTCATTTGGGCCATTTTTGTTGTCTTGGCGCGCCTGTTACGTAGTAAGGGGTGGAGCCTTATATGTTCACCAGGACAGCGCGGCCACGTTGCTGCGTTGTGACGCTGTTTGTGGGGGAGGGGTCCGAGAGGGAACAATGGCATTTGCTCCGCTCTCTGCCGGTTTTCAGTGATTTCCCCTGCTACCCACAGTCAAATTGGGCCCCTGCGGAGCTGATTCTGGTGCTGATTCCCGGTGGCTGGGCTTATGTACTCTCTAGGGCCCTGTGAGTCTCTCCAATGAGCTCTCCTGTGAGTCCGGGAGTTTCTCCCGCTGCTGCTGCCTCAATCCCCACAGGAGTTTTCAATCAGAGGCTTTGAGGCTTTATTTACCCGAGCTGGAACTCTGGGTTGTGGGGTCTGTCTCGCTCCCCAGTTGTTCCTCCCAGTTTATCCTCACGAGGGAGTGGGACGCCCGGTCTGCAGTCGCCACCTCTCCCGGCCAACCACGCCCTTCCTCGGTCCGCCAGCCACTGCCCCACCGCGCGAGTCCTCTCTGCCCCTCCTACCGGTCTGGATGTGTTTCTTTAATTTCTTGGTTGTTGGACTTCCATACGGTTCAATTTTCTCTCAGTTCTGGTTGTTTTTTGTTTTAAAATGTGTTGTTGTCCTTCTTTTGGTTGTGCAAGGAGGCACAGTGTGTCTACCTATGCCTCCATCTTGGCTGGAAGTAGTAAATAAAATCTTAAAAAAAAACTTTTTAGTTTGATGTAGTTCCATTTGTTTATTTCTTCTTTTGTTTCCCTTGCCTGAGGAGATATGTCCAATAAAAAATTGGCCCTGGCTGGCGAGGCTCAGTGGACTGAGTGCCAGCCTGCAAACTAGAGGGTTGCCAGCTTGATTCCCAGTCAGGGCATATTCCTGGGTTGCGGGCCAGGTCACCAGTGGGGGCATGCAAGGGGCAATGATACATTGATGTTTCTCTTCCTCTCTTACCTTCTCTAAAAATAAATAAAATATTTTTAAAAAATTATTTAAAAATGCTATGAGCAATGTCTGAGATTTTGCTGCCTATGTTTTCTTCCAGGATTTTTATAGTTTCAGGTCTAACATTTAAGTCTTTGATTCATTTTCAATTTATTCTTGTGTGTGGTGTAAGAAGGTGGTCTAGTTTCATTTTCCTGCATGTATATGTCCACTTTTCCAAAAACTAATTATTGAATAAACTGTCTTTAGCCCATTGTATATACTTGCTTCCTGTGTCAAATATTAATTGACTATGAAGTTGTGGGTTTATTTACGGGCTCTCTATTATGTTCCATTAATTTATGTGTCTGTTTTTATGCCAGAAGCAGTCTGTTTAGATTGCTATGGCCTTGTAATATAGTTTGATATTAGGTAGTGTGATTCCTCCAACTTTGTTCTTCTTTCTCAGGATTGCTGTTGCTATGCAGGGCTTTTTTGGTTCCATATACATTTTGGAAATATTTGTTCTAGTTCTGTGAAATATGTCACTGGAATCTTGGTAGGAATTGTGTTGAATCTATAGATTGCTTAGGGTAGTATGGACATTTTAATGATGTTAATTCTTTTAATCCAGGAACATGGTATGGGCTTCCACTTATTTGTATCTTCTTTAGTTTCTTTCTTCAGTGTATTATTTCCTGATTATAGGTCTTTTACATTCCTGGTTAAGTTTATTCCTAGGTATTTTATTCTGTTTGAAGCAATTGTGAATGGGATTGTTTTCTTCAGTTCTATTTCTGTTAGTTTGTTTTTTATATAAAAGTGCAACTGATTTCTGGATATTAATTTTGTATCTTGCTACTTTGCTGAATTCGTTTATCAGCTCTAGTAGTTTCTTGGCGGAATCTCAGGGTTCTCTATGTACAGTATCATGTCATCTGCAAATAAGGACAGTTTTACTTCTTCCTTTCCAATTTGGATGCCTTTTATTTCTTTTTCCTGTGACAGTTGTGGCCAGGACTTCCAATACTATGTTGAATAAGAGAGGTGAAAGCTGACATCCCTAACTTATTCCTGAGCTCGAGGAAAAAGTTTGTAGTTCTCTCATGTTGAGTATGATGCTGGCAGTGGGATTGTCATATACGGCCTTCACTAGGTTTAGGTATGATCTTCCTATTCCCACTTTGCTGAGAGTTTGTATCATGAATATGTGCTGAATTTTATCCAGTGTCTTTTCTGCACTTTTTGATATGACCATGTGGTTTTTATCCTTCATTTTGTTTATGTGGTGAATCACATTTATTGATTTGAAAATGTTGTACCAACCTTGCATTTCTGGAATAAATCCCCATTCATCATAGTGTATGATCATTTTGAGGCATTGCTGTATTTGGTTTGCTAATATTTTGTTGAGGATTTCAGTGTCTGTGTTCATCAGGGTCATTGGCCTACGATTTTCTTTCTTTGTAGTGTCTTTATCTGGATTTGGAGTTAGGATAATGCTGACTTTGTAAAATGAGTTTGGGAGCCTTCCCTCCTCTTGAATTTTATGAAATAGTTTGAAAAGGAGAGGTGTTAGTTCTTCTCAGAATGTTTGGTAAAATCCACCTGTGAAGTCATCTGGTCCAGGGCTCTTGATTGTTGGGAGTTTTTTTATTTCTGCTTCAATTTACCCAGGTGTAATCTGTCTATTCAGATTCTGTGATTCTTCCTGATTTATTTTTAGAAGATTGTATGTTTCTAGGAATTTATCCATATCTTCAACATTATTCAGTTTGTTGGCATATAATTGTTCATAATGTTTTCTTTCATTTCTGATTTTATTTGTTTGTGTCCTTTCTCTTTTATTCTTGATAAGTATGGTTAAAGGTTTGTCAACCTTGTTTATCTTTTCAAAGAACCAGCTCTTGGATTCATTGATTTTTTTATTGTTTTTAAGACTCTATTTCTGCACTGATCTTTTTATATCCCTCTTTCTACTCACTTTGGGCTTGCTTTGTTGTTCTTTTTCAAATTCCTTTAACTGTGAAGTTTGATTGTTTACTTTAGCTTTTTCTTCTTTTTGAGATAGGCCTTTAATGGTATAAATTTCTCTTTTAGGACTGCTTTCCCAGTGTACTACAGATTTTGGATTGTTGTGTCCTAATTTTCATTTGTTTCAAGGTATCTTTTGATTTCCTCCTTGATCTCATTGTTGACCCATTCACTGTTTTATAACATATTACTGAGCTTCCATGTCTTTGCTTGTTTTTCAGTGTTCTTGTGACTGATTTCTAGTTTCATAGCATCCTGGTCTGAAAAGATGCTTGATATGATATCAATCTTTTAAAATTTATTGAGACTTCTTTTGTGTCCAAACATGTGGTCTAACCCACAACACATTTCATGTACACTTGAAAAGTGTGTATATTCTGCTGCTTTGGGTGAAATGCCCTGAAGATATCAATGAAATCCATTAGATCCAGTATGTCATTTAAGGCCACCGTCTCCTTGTTGATTTTCTGTCTGGAAGATCTACCCATTGAAGTCAATGGGGTGTTAAAATCACAGATATAACTGTATTTCTGTGGCTCATTCCCTTTATGTCTATCAAGATTTGCTCCACTTATGAGGTGTTCTGTTGCGTGCATAAATGTTTACTCCACTTTTATCCTTTTGTTGGATTGTTCCCTTTATCACTATGTAGTATTTTCCTTGTATTTTACTATAGCCTTGATTTTAAAGTCTAATTTTTGGGGTGTAAGTACTGCTACCCCAGCTTCCCCCACCTTTTTTGCATGAAATATCTTTTTCCATCCCTTTACTTTTAGTCTATGTGTATCTTTCAATTTGTGATGGGTCTCTTGGAGGCAGTATATATACACGGGTCTTGTTTTCTTATGCACTCAATTATCTTGTCTTTTGGTTGGAGCATTTAGACCACTTACATTTAAGATGGTTATTGAGAGATACGTATGTAGTGCCATTTTGTTGTTACATTGTTTCCTCTTTTCTCTCTTCCTCCTCCCCATGTTACCCCACCCATGCTGCCCTCCTCTCACCCTCTCCCCTGAATTCCCATCCCACTTCCGCCTCCTCCTCTTTCTTCTTCTTAAAGCAAGCCCTTTAACATTTGTTGCAGTACTGGTTTGTTGTTAACAAACTCCTTCAGCTATTTCTTGTCTGAGACGCTCCTTATTTCTCCTTCAATTTTAAATGCTAGCCTTGCTGGGTAAAGTAGCCTTGGTTTTAGGTCCTTGCTTTTCATCACCTTGAATATTTCATGTCACTCCCTTATGGCCTGAAATGTTTCTGCTGAGTAATCAGATGCCAGTCTAACTGAAGCTCCTTTGTAGGTAACTACCTTATTTTGTCTTGCAGCTCTTAGGATTCTCTCCTTGTCTTTAAGCTTTGTCA
Organism: Macrotus californicus; assembly: GCA_007922815.1. Lineage (NCBI taxonomy): Eukaryota > Metazoa > Chordata > Mammalia > Chiroptera > Phyllostomidae > Macrotus > Macrotus californicus. The sequence goes on from VMDR010030372.1 coordinate 4,821, forward strand.
TTTTAATATGGTGTGTATTGGTATAGGCCCTCTTTGGGTCCAACTTGTTTGGGACTCTCTGAGCTTGCTGGACATGTGTGTCTTTTTTCTTCACTAGATTAGGGAAGTATTCAGTCAGTATTTCTTCAAGTAGGTTCTCAATCCCTTGCTTGCTCTCTTCTCCATCTGGTATTCCCATGAGGTGGATGTTGTTACGCCTCATGTTATCTAAAACGTTTCTTAAGCAATCTTCATTTTTTTTTCTTTTTTTCTCTTTGCTGCTCTGCCTGGGTGTTTTTTTCTACCTTGTCTTCCAAACTGATGATTCAGTCCTCTGCTTCATCTAACCTCCCAGTATATTATTTATTTCAGATGTGGCATTCTTTATTTCTGACTGGTCCTTTTTTATGGTTTCTAAGTCTTTTTTCATGCTGTTGAGTATCCTTATAATCACCACTCTAAACTCTCTGATAAATTGCTTGCCTTCTCTTCACCTAGTTCTTCTCGAGAATTTTCTTGTTCTTTCATTTGGGGTCTGTTGCATTGTCTTCCCTTTTGATTTTGGCTAGTTCTTTGTATTTTCTGATTTTGCTAGTTAAACTAATGGTCATTTAACAGATCAATTTTTCATCCAATCAAGCTGTAATCAGCAGCCTGGTTTAAGTACCACATGTAGGGCAGAGTAATTCCTGCAGGTGGCGCTGTTGCTTCCCCTGAAGTCAGTGCCATTTGGAGAGGAGAGCTTTGACTGAGAGTTGGTTTTTGCATTATGGGGGATGACTCAGTACAGGGATCCTACAGCTGTTCCTCCAGTTCTCTCCCTGGAGCCACCAACCCCAGACTCTCCTCAAACATTTCTAGTCCACTCTGTCTTCCCTCTGCCCAAGCCCAGGGTAAGTGGCTGCAAATGAAATTTTGTGTGTTGGTGCTTTAAGAGGCTCTCTGTGTCTCCAGCCATCTCACCCTGGCAGACAGAAACCCTGCTGCTTTTCACAGCTGGATGTTATATGGGTTCCTAGCTGGCTCTGGTGCTGTAGGCTGGGGAGTCCAGCTTGGGGTTTAGACCCCACACTTCTCAGTGGGAACCTCCCTCCCAGCCACTGAAATATCCCTCCAGCACTTCAGCTGCTGCCTATGGTAGCCCAGCCAGCCCTCCCACCCCTCCTCTGCACTGCCTACCAGTCTTTTGGTGAAGTGGTTGCTTCTGTCTGCCCTTGGTTATAAGGCTTCTCTCCAGCTAGTGTGCAGTTGGTTATTCTCAATGATTTCTCTACAATTTAATTGTAATTACAGATTCGTTCTGGAAAGAGGTTAGTGTAGCTGCCACTTACCCCCACCATCTTGGATCCTCTTTTTACTTTAAACTGTGGTAGTAAAACTCCCAATTTGTACTTATTCCTTCACCTTTTTTTACCCATCCTTCTGACCCCCTTCCATCAGGCAACCATCAAAACGTTCACTGTATCTACAATTCTGTTTCTGTTCTGCTTATTTCTTTATTTTGCTTTTTAGCTTCAATTGTTGATAGATATGTATTTCTTGCCATTTGATTGTCCATATTTTTTATTATCTTCTTAAAAACAATGCTTTAACATTTCTTGTAATTCTGGTTTGGTGATGATGAACTCTGTTAGTTTTTTCTTGTCTTGGAAGCTCTTTATCTGCCTTTCGATTCTAAATGATATGTTTGATAGGTAGAGCAATCTTAATCTTGGCTGTAGGTCCCTGCTTTTCATGATCTTGAATATTTCTTGCTAATCCCTTCTAGCCTGCAAAATTTCTTTTGGGAAAACAGCTGCAGTCTTATGGGAGCTCCCTCATAGGTAATTAATTGACTTCCTCTTGCTGCTTTTAAGATTCTTTTTATCTTTAACCTTTGGCATTTTAATTATGATGTGTTTTGGTGTGGGCCCTTTTGGTTCATCTTGTTTGGGACTCTCTGCACTTCCTGGACTTGTACAAGATTTGTCCAGAACCTGCCTAGCATTGTAATACGAAAAATAGAGATACTTATTGAAGAAGACAGAAGATACAAGAAACTGTATACTGGACAATGGTGACTTAGTCCCCTTCAAAGCTGGCACTTTGGGACTTCACATAATTCTCCCAATCACCATCAGCTTCCCCGTCCTATTTTCCTGAATTTCATTGGTGGTCTGAAATCTCTTGCTTTTCAAAAGGTTAGTTTGGGGAAAAGCCAGGAGTTGCAGGGTAATAAATCTGAGCTGTAGGGGGCCTGAGTCACCTGGGTGATTTGATTTTTCATAAAAAACTCTGCACCACATGTGATGCATGAGCAGGCATGCTGTCATGATGAAGCTGCCAGTCATCTGTTACCCATAGCTGCAGCCTTCTGAATCATCCAAGTAGTTTCCACAGAGGAACATTCAATCTTAATGCAAAATGTGATGCAAATTCATTGCTCTACTAGCTCATCATTCTGAATACAACAGCCACAGAGTACACATGCTCACTCAATGGCATCTACCACCCCTACTGACTAGTACAGGGATGTCATCGTGTTCATGCATGCACATTCCAGTCTATTCCCTTTGGCTGCCAGGTTATACCCATGTCACACAAACCATTCTGTTTATATTAACAATGGTGGGACTTTTTCCAGACAGACTTCATATGTCTATTTCCTTCACCAGGTCAGAGAAGTGATCTGGCATTTTTTCCCAATTTCTTGCTCTCTCTCTCTCTCTTCTCCTCCCAGGACCCCAATGACACAAATGTTTGCTCGCCTGAAGTTGTCTTTGAGGCTCCATACATTATCCTCAGTTTTTTGGGTACCTATTTCTTCTTGTTCTGTTTTTTTTTTTCTTCTTATGTTCCAAATGGCTGATTTGATTCTCAGCTTCATCCAGACAACTGTTAATTCCCTATAAATTGTTTTCTATTTCAATTAGTGTATCCTTTGTTTCTGACTGGATCCTTTTTATGTTGTTGAGGTTCCTAGTAAGTTCATTGAGCATCCCTACAACTAGTGTTTTCAATTGTGCCTCTAGTAGATTGCTTGTCTCCATTTTGTTTAGTTCTTTTACTGGGTTTTGTCCTGTTGTTTCATTTGGGCCATGTCTTTTTTTTCTCCTCACTTTGGCGGCCTCCCTGTGTTTCTTTTTATGTATTAGGTAGAGCTGCTATGTCTCCCAGGCTTGATAGAGTGGTGTAATGTCGTAGGTGTCCTGTAGGGTCCAGTGGTGCAAAGTTGGATACTCAATGTGTGCGCACCATGTGGGCTGTGTACAGTATCCTGCTGCAGCTGAGTCTTGATTGCTCTTGGCATGACCAAGGTCAACCACCACCTGTGTTCTGGCTGGGGTCAAACAGCATAAGCTACAAAGAGATCTTCAGATGACTGCTACTTTTGCTGGCTTTGGAGGTGCCCAGGAGAGGCCAAGCTGTGATCCAAGGCCAACTGCTGCTAGTGCCAGACCTAGGTAACTTAGTGAGAGGTAAAGGGCTTGCTGAACCCCAATGCTGATTCTTCAACATAATTTAGGAAAATCTGAAGCATGGGCCAAAATAAGCCATTTGTATGAAAAAGCCACTGGAAAAAGCTCAGGTGGGTCCCAAAGTTGGGGCAGGGCCTCAGGAAATCATCAGAGTGGGACAATGTGAGCCAGTGTGTCTCAGAAATGGCACCTGCCTGCGAGCTCTGTGGCCCTGTGGGTGGACAGCTCAGAAAAGGAACAATAGCCTGTTCTAGCACTTCTCTCTGGGAGAAAGCTACCCCCATCTCTAGCCCTGATACTGGACAATTCATTTCCTCCCTGTACATCCCTGATGCTTTTCAATCCACTGCCCCTACACTAGATCTCAGAGGGAATAAGTCTCAGTAAGTCTGTGCACGGGCCTTTTAAAAGGAACTGCCTGAGACTCCAGCATTTCTGTCTTCCACAGCCTCAGTCCCTGCTGGTTTTTACAGCCAGAATTTATAAAGACTTATCTTCCTGGCACTGGAACCCTGGGCTGGGGGACCTGGTGTAGGACTGGGACTGCTTGCTCCTGATATTCCTCCTGATTTTTATCTGCCACATGTGAGTGTGTGGCTCTCCTGTTCCACATATCTGCCCTTTCTACCAGTCTTGAGGTGGTCTCTTCTTTAATTCCATAATTGTAGGACTTCCATTCAGCTCGATTTCTGATAGTTCTAAATAATGTTTTTTCTTAGTTCAGTTGTAATTTTGATGTGGTTGTGGAAGGAAGTGAACCATGTTTACCTATGTTGCTATCTTGACTAGCTGTACCACCACTACTTTTTTATCCAGTTTTCTATTGATGGATACTTGGGTTGCTTCTATATCTTGGCTATTGTAAATAATGCTTCAATGAACATAAAGTTGAGTATGTCTTTTCAAATTAGTGTTTTTGGGTTTCTTCAAGTAAATACCCAGAAGCAGAATTGCTGGGTCATATGAATGTTCTATTTTTAATTGTTTGAGGAACCTCCATATTGTTTTCCATACTGACTGCACCAATTTTCAGCCCTACCAACAGTGCACAAGGGTTCCTTTTCTTTTTTCACATCCTAGTTAATACTTGCTGATTTACTGATGACAGCAATGCTGACAGGTGTGAGATGGTAGCTCACTGTGTTTTAATTTGCATTTCCCTAATGATTAGTAATGTTCAGCATCTTTTCATATATCTACTGGCCATTTGTATGTCCTCTTTGAATAAATGTCTGTTGAGGTCCTCTGCCAATTTTTTAATTGGATTTTTGTGTTTTTGGTGTTAAGGTGTATGAGTTCCTTATATATTTTGGATACTAACCCCTCATCACATATATTATTGTCAAATATCTTCTCCCATTCAGTAGGTTGTCTTTTTGGTTTTTTTTATGGTTTCCTTTGTTGTGCCAAAACTCTTCAGTTTGATGTAGTCTCATTTGTTTATTTTTTTCTTTTATTTCCCTTGCCCAGTGAGAAAAATCCAAAATCCACATTACTAAGAGTGATGTTAAAGAGTTTACTGCCTATGTTTTCTTCCAAGAGTTTTATGGCTTTGGGTCTTACATTTAAGTCTTTAATCTATTTTGTGTTTATTCTTATATATGATGTTAGAAAGTAATCCACTTTCATTCTTTTGCATGTGTCTGTCCAATTTTTCCAGCACCATTTAGTGAAATGACTGTCTTTACCCTATTGTAGTCTTGCCTCCGCTGTCATAAATTAAACAACCATATAGATATGAGTTCATTTCTAGGTTCTCCTTTATTTTTATTGACCTATATGTCTCTTTTTTTATGTCAGTATCATGCTGTTTTGATTACTACAGCATTGTAGTACAGTTTGATATCAGGTAGCATATCTCCAATTTTGTTTTTCTTTTGGGGCCTTTTGTGGTTCCATATAAATTTTAGGATTATTTATTCTGTGAAAAATACATTTAGTCTTTGATTTCTTTGGGTAGTATTGACATTTTAATGATTTTACTTCTTCCTATCCATGAGCACAGTATACACTTCCATTTATATGTATCTTCTTCAGTTTATTTACTTAATGTCTTATGGTTTTTCAAGTATGGTCCCTTTACATCCTCAGTTGAATTTATTCCAAGGTATTGTAATCCTGTTGATATAATTGTAAATTGAATTGTTTTCTTAAATTTTCTTTCTCATAGTTTGTTATTGGTGTATAAAACTACAACCAACCCCTTTCTTCACCAGCCAGTAAGGTGTTCCATCCTCCTAAGGGAGCTAAGGCCATGTTGGGGTGACACCTTCACTTCATCCAGCAACTAGTACCATGCCTGGCAGTGATCACCCAGCAGTCACATGCACCATGGTCTCCATCTTGCAGCTCACCTGTATTGACTCAGCCCTTCATCCTGCACAACAATAAAATGATGGTGATAGAGGATAAGACCAAAGCACTCATTAAAGTAGTGGGTTTAAATGTTGGACCTTTCTGGCCAGACTTGTTTGCAAAGGCTCTGGCCAAAGTTAATATCAGGAACCTCATCTGCAATGTAGGGGTTGGTAGACTTGCCCCAGCAGCTGCTGCTGCAACAGCAGGAAGACCTGTCCCTTCACCACTGCTGCCCTAGCTGAGGGGAAGAAAGTAGAAGCAAACAAAAAAAAAGAATATGAGGAATCTGATGATGATATGTACTTTGGTATTTTTGACTACCATATTTTGCCGTGCATAATGCACACATGTTTTTGTGTTCATTATACACAGGATTATTATACCCATTATTATATCCACGATATGTAATCATCATACATGTATAATGTTCACCCTTATTTTTTCCCTCAAAAATTTGGGCAAAGAAGTGTGCACTGTATATGGCAAAATGCAGTCAATCTCTCTTGAAACATGTTAAAAAAAAGCTGAACTCTGCTAAAAAAAAACCACAACTGATTTCTGAATATTAATTTTGCATCCTATAACTTGACTAAATTCATTTATCGGTTCTGATAGTTTTTTGGAGAAATCTTTAGGATTGTCTATAGTATCAATTGTCATATAGTAGCACTGTCATCTGCAAATAATGAGTTTGACTTCTTCTGTTCCAGTTTAGATGGCTTTTATTTCTTTTTCTTGTCTGACTGCAGTGGCTAGGACTTTCAATATTATGTTGAAGAAAAGTGGTGAAAGTGAATATTCTTGTTTCTGAACTTAAAGAAAATGCTTTTAGCTTTTCTCCATTGAGTATTATGTTAGATGTAGGTTTGTCATATAAGGCCTTTATTGTGTTGAAATATGTTCCCTATATTCCCACTTTGCTGAGAGTTTTTATCATAAATGGATGATGGATTGTGTCAAATGCTTTTTCTGTGTCTACTGGTATGAGCATATGATCTTTTTTTTAAATTCTATCTGAGGACATTTTTTTTTCATTGCTTTTAGAGACAGGAAACGGGGGTGGGAATAGAGAGAAAAACATCGATGCAACAGAAAAACATCAACTGGTTGCCTCTCATAGGCTCCCTGACTAGGGATCAAACCCACAACCTGCATCTGTGTCAGGACCAGGAAATGAAACTGCAGCCTTTTGGTGTAGAAACTACAACCAACAGAGCCACACCGGCCAGGGATGATCATAAGATCTTTATCTATCATTTTGCTTATGTGATGTACCATGTTTAATGATTTGCGGTTATTGAACCAACTGGGAATCTCAGGAATAAATCCCTCTTGATCATGGTGTATGATCTTTTTAATGAATTGCAAAATTTGTTTTGCTCAATTTTGATTGAGGATCGTTGCATCTGTGTTCATCAGTGATATTAGCCTATAACTTTTTTTGTAGTGTCTTTGGTTTTGGTATCACAGTAATGCTGGCCCTGTAAAATGACTTTGGGAGCCTTCCCTCCTCTACAATTTTCTGTAATAGTTTGAGAAGGATACATATTAATTCTTCTTTGACTCTCTGGTAAAATTCATCTGGGAAGCCAACTGGTCCAGGGTTTTTGTTTTCTGGGAGTTTTTGAATACTGATTTGATTTTGTTGGTAGTAATTAATCTGTTCTGATTTTGTTTTCTTCTTCATTCATTCTTGAAAGATTGTCTGTTTCTAGGAATTTGTTGGTGTGTAATTGTTCACAGTATTTTCTTATAATCCCTTGTATATGGATCCTCTTTTTTTCTTTAT
>VMDR010030373.1:0-12402 GCA_007922815.1 Macrotus californicus
AAGGAGTCTAGGTTTCGATTCATATGAAATTCATCTTTAAGATAATATGATTTTATTTAAATTTTATGTCAAAAGATTGAGAATGCTCTTTAGCTTGCAAGTTCAAGAATTATTTTCTTCTGGAGTTCAATAGAAAAGTAAATGGAAAAAATGGAGTTTGAGTATTTCTCATATGAATTTGTCTATATAAGCTATTTCTAGCTAATACAGGTAAAGGGATATTTAATCAACATTCTTTATTTTCATATGCTGATTGTATCAAGATTATCCAAAGTAAGACATACAAAATAAGGAATAAAAATACATCAATAAAGCATAGGACCATCTAATTAGTTGGGTCTTCTTCAGAAGTTTGTAAGACCTTCTTCAGGTATCTGCTCAAATGGCATCTTCTCACCGACTCACCCACCCACCCTATCATCTGGATTCCTACTCTGTTCCATGTTCCTTTTTCATAGCATTTACCATCTTCTGAAAGGTCATATACTTATTTATTATGTTTATGATTGTATCTCTCCTCACCGCTGAAACCAAAGTTCCAAGAGGACAGACCTTTCTGGTTTGTTCTCCGCTGTAGTCCTAGCACCTGGAATCAGGTTGGCACATGATAAGCTCATGATAAATATGTGTTGAGTAAATGAAAGTAGGCAGAAGAAACTTCTGACCATAAAAGCTAAATATGGCAATGAATTATTAGCCCAGGCTAGAAATTCCTATCTCAAGGATTTAAAAGAATTCTTAATAGGCTGAGTAGAGAAATGGAGTAATTAAAAATTTAGAATCCATACAATATTTATGAAGCACCTCTCTCATAAAACATATTAATCCTAGTGTGTGATTGTACTAATTATTAAAAGCATACTACATTTTAGCATGATATTATGTGTTTAAAAACACATCCAATTTGATTTCACAGAAAAAATATGTTTGCCTTCTCTCCTTTGAATCAAATGCACACAGATCCGAAAACCCTCCTCAGGGTCTGCAGAGGCTGTGCAGCTGCTGCACCCAGCTCTTCCCACATCTCTACCGCCACTACCCTTCCCTTTTTTCTCCAGTCAGCTGCTCTGTCCTCATGCCACACCGTGCCACACTAGACACTGCCAGCCCTTGGAAACCCTTTATTTTTTGTATAATCAATTTGTATAACTAGCTATCTGACCAGAACTTCCTATCTTTCCATTAGGCTTAGTTATTCAGCTAGCTGTTCAAACTCCGTCTAATCCTGAGGTCTGGATTGAACCCCATATTCACTGAAACTTTCCTTTACCTAAAATCATCAACACTTTTCATAGTAACTTCTTACCTTCCCAAGGTTGGACTGTATGGCCTATCACTTGACCCACTCTTTTTCCACAGATAATAATAATATCATACCTAAACTAATACTAAATTTGATAACAATACTCATATCATAGCCAACATTTTTGAGCTCTTGCTATAGGCTCAACACTATTTTAATGTCTTTACATGTACTTTCTAGTTATATCTTCACAACTCCGTGTTTGGTATTGTTTTATCCTCACTATACATATGAAAAAAAAATGGAAGGAAAGCAAGGTTAAAATTCTTGCTTAAGGTGGCACAATGGACAGTTTAGAACTAGGTTGTGAAGCCCAGAACGCAGGTCACACGCACCTAAGCGTGGTAGCTGTCCTCCGAACTCCACCGAAACTAACCTTTATCTATATGTCACCAGCAGTTCTCACTCTGAGTGAACTTACATATTTATGGCCCCCAACGTTAACGAGAGTCTCAGATGCTCTCCAACTGTCCTTTTAAATTTTCCAGTTGGTTGGCTCTCTTTCTAGTTCCATCTGAAAACTGTCAAATTATCTGTTCTTTCCTCAACTTTACCTCCTCTTTCCTGTTGCTGACCTTTCCCTTATTGTAAAATATAATAATTACTCCTGTTTCATGGAGAAAATAGAAATTATTAGATCCATTTCCCTGCATCTCTTCCATTCTATTCTTTTATCGTATTACCACAGAATATTTATTTTTCCTCCTTTTTTAATGTTGTTCCCTCTATCCTTGCTTTGATTTTTATCTTCCCCTCTTATTCAAGGAGTAAGGAGACCTGCCCTTTTCACTTTCATAAGACACTCTTGTCTTCCACATTGTCTCAGCCTATGACTTGCCACTTAATTCTTTGGTTGCTCCTTTCTATTAGTGTTTTCCTCTTTTTCACTGCTTTACTCTTAAGTCCTAGAGTTTATCATGGTTCACCTGTAGGCTTGGTTCTCTCATGCTACACACTGCCTCTCAGCTCTACCATCCATTCCAATGATTTCAGTGATTAGACAGAAGACTTTGGTTAAAAATTCATATCTGCAGCTCAGATCTCTTCTGACCTTTAAACCAGTGTATTGCAAGAGACAAACTGAGGAATATTACTTTTTTTTAAAGTTTACTTGAGCAAAAATCAATTCGAGCCAGGTAGCATCCAATCTGGCAGATGGAAGGGAGCTCCGAGGAGATACACAAAATGAAAGATGCTTGTGTAAGAACAAGAAAGCAAGAACAAGAAAGTTGTAGTAGGTCCAAAGTGTATTAGTTAGTTACTTTCCCTACGGGGATGGCAGAGGCCAATCAGGCAGATTGCCTAGTGAGTGCTGATCAGGCAGTTCCTGATTGACTGGTTTAAGATTCCACTTTTGGGAAAACCAAAACTATAATTAAGTCTCACTTTTTTTAATGTGTGCTTAACATTTTGGGCCTGTTGTCTTATTTATTGACAGTATGTAATCATGTTCTTTGCTTGAATCTTCCATAAGCACGTTAAATTCATTGTCTAAAATTGAACTCTCATTCCCCATCCCTCACAACTCTCTTCTCCTTCCCATATATCAGTGAATGAGATCACCATCCGCTTAGGTTTGCAAGGTAAGAACTTTAAAATAGAGTCATTCTAAAATGTTGCCTTTCTCTTAATCCTTATCTCTGACTAGTTTTCTTGCTAATTCTATGTTTTATATATCTCTCGAATCCATTTACTTCTAAGTCAACTGACATTTTCCTAACGTAGAGAATACTGTTTTTTTAATACAATATTGTAACAGCCTCTTAAATGCCCTTTTTTCATCCAACATACCCATAATAATCATAATCTTCACAATGTTAACATTTTTAAGAGTTTATCTGAACAAAAATCTATTCAAATTGGGCAGGAACAAACAGGATGTGATTAGAAGTGCTCTCCTGACAGATACTAGGGGTAAGACTTTTATAGGAAGGTGAGGAAGCAAAGCAAGGAAATTATTTGATTGACTACAGCTTAAATATTTGTCTTATTTGGAAAAGCCTGGTTGGTTGTTTGTGATTGATTATCCTTAGGTTCCAGTGGGATTTCCTGGCTTGGGTTTTGGTTTGCTTATACAGGCTGCCAAGGTACTAGAGCCATCTAGGTCTAATGGCCTCCTTGTCTAATTAACACTAACCAGAAAGTATTCTTCCTTCTTCCCCACACTTCCCAAATTTTCAGCCCATTATGAAATTAGGCTCAGGTTTGAGGTCTAGAATCTTGATATTCAAATCAGTTCTAGGTGCAGATGAGTCAAGTATGTAAACTAAAGAGACAAGTGAATTGCCTTTCACCCACCCGACATAGAGTGGTGGGACAGAAATGAGATAATCATAGTAGACAGTGTTGTTCAATAGGCTGGGTGGTAGGGTGAGGCACATAGCAGTTACTAGTTCCAGGAAATTCTGAAATCTAGCTAGGTGTGTGTTGACAGTTCTAGTTAGGGTCAAATTCTCCCTGAAGGTGGGTTTTGTGGCTTTTGGTTCCTTCCTCTATACCCTTGGCTTTATGCTCTGAGCAATCCTTCCTTTCCCATAAGAAGTAGCTCATGCTTAATGCTGAGTAGTCTCATTCTGCTTCTGTACAGGAAGGATGAGCACACTGTCTTTCTATTGAGGCATCCTGTGTCACAGAATGACATCTTGGTGTTTCACCAGGGAAAAGCCCTGGTACCTGCTGCTCACAACTGGAATTATTCTTTAGGGTGTCCTAGGAGTTGCCCTTGGTATACCAGGAAGTGCATTCTGGTGGCCAGCCTAGCAGAGGGCTTGGAGAGATTAGCAACAGGTAGGGGGGAAGAGATCTACATCCTTTCATCTTTGAAAACTTTCCTTTCCCCTTCCTTGGCATTGACCCTCTGGAGCTATCTTTCTGGTGGTGGTCACCATTTTCCTCAGACAAAACCACTGAAAGTAATAATATTAAAACAGAACAACAAAACAGAAAAGGCCTTCTTTCCTATTCATCTATTTTAAAGTTAGTTCACCAATAAGAGTAAAGTTTGGCCACAATAATTTTCACCAAAAACAAAGATTGTATTCTTACCCCACTTGATAGTTAATCTAAAGAATCTTTCATGTATTGACTGTTCCTCCAAAGAACAGAATAGACACAAAATTCTTAGCTCCCCTGAAGCCATGTATGAGCTTTTCTAATACCTTGACTATTTAAAAGGTCCACAGCAGCTTTCAATTTTTAAAGTAGCCTTCAGAATCATTTACCTAAAATAGCATTTCTGTGAAAGAACACATGCTATTAGATAATTACTAAGAAGTCTGGTCTTTAGTAATGCACTTATCTTGTTCTGAGAAGTATGTCAATTCTAATAGGTCAGGTGCCTCTGTGGATAAGTATGAACCAGTTCTTACATATAATCTTTTCTTTAGAGCCCATATTTCCATTACCTTCCTAGATCTATTAATAATACTTCAGCATTTTTGTACTACTCATAAAAGTACAAATGACTTCTATTTGTCTTTGAGAAGATAAAATTTGTTTTGCAATAAATACAATGATTGTGCATAATAGGCAGTCTTGTTCTTTCAATAATAGTGTTGTAACCAAGGGAGTGTTACATTATTTAAAAATATCTCTTCTCTGATTTACCTGTCCTGTAGGCAGAATCTTCTCAAAGATTGACAAGTTATGTCTAGAATCATATATACACTGAAAGAAAGCATAACTGTAAGTCTTTTTCAAGGTCAGGGCTATAAACACATGCTCCTATGTAGAGGTCCTGTCAAAAAGTCAGTATCCATTCTCTTCCCATGACCATAGTTGAAACCTGAATTTTGTTTTATCCAGCAGTAATTTGGAAAAGAATTGTAATATATTCTGTATTTTACTGTGTTCATTTGGTTAAACTAAAAGCACACTGCTTGTGACCCCCTTCCTTCTGTGGCCCTGGGCTGGAATCCACCAAAGGAGAAAGCTGTGTGGCAGGTGGAAGTGAAGCAAGAGCCACTGCTCTCTAAAGGCTGGTGTGGTGAGATGTGGTCATCAACACAGATGTGATGGCAGGTTCTGGCTTGTGCTCACTGTCCTCTATGTATCATCCTGACCTCTGACACTGAGGACCAGCAGGGCCCTCCAGACCCCATTACCAGACCTTTGGCTGCTGACCAAGAGCAGCAGTAGCTGTACAAATGCAACAGCTTTCCATAGGCGTCTCCAGCAGCAATATTTTGTGGTTCCACATTCACAGCTTGATACACCTCCTCCCCAGACTTTCCTGCAAGCTCCAACGTGTTGACCTGCCCCAGAGCTTGGCAGTTGCCAGTTCTGATAGCAATGCTGTTTGTGGCTAAATAAAATCCTTGAGAGCTTGCATAGAGGAATTGCTTAATGAATATTAGGAGTATCTCAGTGCAGCAATTAACTGATTTTAATTAGTAAGATCTGCTGAACATTTATCCAGAACTATAGCAACTACTAACCAGTGATAAGGAACTAAATTTTAAGTTTAGTAATTTAAATTTGCCTGAGATTAAATTTAAATACTGAAGTAGTGTTGTCCTTCCTGGGTGGATCAGTTGGTTGGGGCATCGTCCTGTGCACCAAAAGTTACAGGATCGATTACCAGTCAGGACACATATGTAGGTTGTGTGTTCAATCCTCAGCTGGGACACATATGGTAGGCAACCAACTGGTGTTTCTCCCTCTTTCTATCCCCCCTCCCTCCCTCCCTCTTTCCTTCTCATCCTATGTCTCTAAAATCAATTTTAAAAAAGCATTTATACAGTGGAATACTACTTAGTTGTGAAAAAGAAAATTTTATTCTTTGCAACAGCATGGATAGACCTGGAGAACTTTATACTAAGTGAAATAAGCCAGTAGAGAAAGACAAATACCATATGATTTCACTCATGTGTGGGATCTAACAAATAAACTGAACTAACTAGCATAATAGAGGACGGACTCATAGATAGAGAACAGGATGACAGCTATAGGGAGGGATTAGGGGGTAGAGAGGTTGAGCAAAAAAAGAAAAGAACTCATGGACATGGACAACAGTGTGGTGATAACAGGGGAGGGGAGGGTATAAGAGAGTTAAATGGTAATGGAAAAAAATATAATTTTTTTTTAAACAGCATATCCTTCAGTGAGTATTAAAAAACTGAAGTAGTATAAAACATTTTTCTACCAAACACAATTATATTGTTTGGATGAAACTGCATTTTAATTGAACCATTGCATTAAGCTGCTATTTTGTTGGTGTGTGAGTCTCAGTTTGAATGCCTTTTCCCATATACCGGTGTAGAATAAATAGTGGTGTGCTTACCTGACATTTCACACACTAATACCTATATAATTCATAAGTGGTTAATAAGATGAAATACTAATTATTATTTTAATTATTATTGAGTTAATTTACTTAAAAATAAATGCAAACCCATTTTGAAATTTGAAATGAAGTCTTTCTGCTGAAGCATGACTGAAAGGAGGAGCCAGTACCAGAGTAGTAAAGGAAAGAAAGACTTGATGGAATGTTACAAATGTCATGATGAATGGAACTGTAGGCCACTAGGACAGAACAAAACAAAAAAGGTGTTTCATTTCTGTGTAAAAAATTTTAAAACATAAAGTGGTCAAAGGAGATATTTTCAACAAATTCATAGTAAATTTGGAAAGATATATTCTTATAATAAAAATAATCAATGAGCCTTAGCTGGTATAGCTCAGTGGATTGAGTGTGGGCCTGAGAACCAAGGGTCTCTGGTTCGAATCCCCTTCAGGGCACATACCTGGGTTGCGGGCCCCGCTACCAGGTGGGGGCGCATGAGAAGCAACCACACACTGATGTTTCTTCCCTTCTCTTTCTCCCTCCCTTCTTCTCTCTCTAAAAAATAAATAAATCAATGAAATGAGCCACTTGAAATTAAAATTTAAATAGAATAAAAAATAAATTAGGTGATGTGAGAATTAAATGCATAATAAAAGTTTTAAAATGATTTTTAATAGGATTTGAGTTTGTAAATGATTTGATAGTTTGTATTAAAAGGAAAACTTCTTAGGTAAATGGCAAGTAATTACTAATTTTGCCTTTTATTATCTTTTTATCTATCAGACAATTAAAAATTACATATATGGCTTGCATTACATTTCTTTTGGATAGTGCTGATCTAAAAAGTACATGAAGACTTCATTCAAACAAATCTGAGAGTCTAGAAAGGAATCATTTCAACATTCTAGATGTTTGCAAAGTATATTTATGAACTACATGGTTTTTACTATGTAATTTATAAATATTTGATAGTTTACTGTTAATATTACTGGTTACTTGTGTCTCTGTGCACTAGAAAATATTCAGAAATTAAAAATGTTTCCACATAAGCTTAGAAAATTTTAAAAAATTACTACACTGTGCAGTTATTAGCATGTCAATAGGTTTTTAATTTTTTTAATTTTATTTCTTATATTTATTTTTTATTGTTGTTCAAGTACAGTTGTCTCCACTTTTCCCCCACCACTCACCCCTACCCCACCCATCCCTACCTCCCACCCTCCACCCTACCCCTCATTGTCTTTGTCTATGTGTCCTTCATCTTTGTTCCTTGACAACACTTCCCCTTTCCTGCCCTCTCCCCCCTCCCCTCCCATTATCCCCTCTCTAGTTCCTGCTGATTACTGTCAGTTTGTCCTTTATTTTAATGTCTCTGGTTATAGTATGCTTGCTTGTTTTGTTGATTAGGTTCCACTTAGAGGTGAGATCATATGGTATTTGTCTTTCACTGCCTGGCTTATTTCACTTAGCATAATGCTCTCCAGATCCATCCATGCTGTCACAAAGGATATGATCTCCTTTCTTTCTGCTGCATAGCGTAGTATTCCATTGTGTAAATGAACCATAGTTTTTTAATTTTTTTTATTTTTCAATCCACTCATTTACTGATGGGCATTTAGGTTGCTTCCAATACTTGGCTATTGTAAATTGTGCTGCTGTGAACCTAAGAATCCTGAAATACCAATTCAAAAGAACCTATGCATCTCAATGTTCATAGCTTTTTTATAGCACAAATTTTCTTTCAAAGTACAAACATACATGAAAACACGAAAAGGACACTGTTGCACTATTGAAAATAAAGACCTATGAAGTACAGCTAACATGCCATCATGTAATTTAAAAAATTGAGAATCAGAATATTGCCAGCTAATATCGGTTTTCACCGGTATTGAGAAACAAAATACTTAAAAGTAGATAAAATACAGAAAGACCAATATCAGCATGTCTTCATTGTTTGGAAATAGTTATTGCAAACCATATTGCTTATATTAATCATTTTTTTATATTCAAGACAATATTTTGATATAACATTTTAGTAGCATCACTGTATTTGAACTGTGGGTTTTGAGTTTAATGAACTCCTTGCCCATTTAAGAACCAATCTCGAAATTTTCTTTTGCTTTGTGATTTCACTGGTGTCCTTTATAACCATACTGTGTCACTTCTGGTATGAATTTCTTCCACAAATACTATATAGGCAATGTCCTTGCAAAATACATAGTGCTCTACCAATCTAATGATTGGGTCACCAGGCTTGGCAGCCAACATCATTTAATGAGTAAGCAAACACTCTGTAGAAACCGGGACCTGCTCAGCTCCTTCTGGCAATTTGAACACTTCAATGCTGCCAGAGATGCGACCTGTTGTTTTTAATGAATAGTCAGCAAGTGGCTTAATACATGTGTATATTGGTTCCAGCTGGAGATGCCTATCACCTGGGTTGACATTTAATATCTTTCGAAAGGATTCTTTTGAGAAGGGGAATAAAAGGATAAAAAAGCCAAACATGCTTTATCATTTTTAAAATATATTTATTAACTTGAAAGAAACTTAGGTTTAAAAAAACAAACAAACCCAAAGTCATCAGATGCAAATAAATGTTATTAATGACAAAACATGTTTTAGGAGCCCAGAAGTTGAAATGGGCCTCCACAGACAAAGCCTGACTCAGAAATAGTTTTGTTTCCTGCGTCTGACTCAGGATACATGCGTCCTACGTGCAGTTTGTGTGGAAGACTACGGTTGGCTGAGGGCGTTATCAGCATATCAAAGTGTATTCTGCAGGATCCACTTTTCTGCCATTTTTCTCACCTCATACTCCTGACCTTGCGTGGTAGAAGGCAGCCGTTGAAAAGGGCATGTCGTTCAGAATATATACCTATGCTCCTTGGCTAAAGAGCAAGCTGTGGAATGGGAAGGAGTGGTGGCCCCTAGAATGGCTAAGCAAGGTACTTGGTGAACCCTCTCCCCAGTGAAACACTAATTTATTTGGTACAAATGATAAATAAAACAATCATTTAAGGTCTCTGGAAATCATCCTAAGGGCACAGAACAGATGAAAAAATACTCATTCAAAGAAATATACCAAATCTCAGTAAGAACAGCAAGAATCTGTGGCAGCTGAGTCATAACCTGCTTGCTCCCTTAAAACACCACCCTTCCCATGGTGGTGTGATACAGAAGCTACATGCCAGGTGCTCCCCGCTGGGCAGCTGCAGGCCCCCCTCCCCTGAGCTGCCAGTCTGGAGCAGCTTTTTCCATTTCTCACTCTCATTTCAGTCCCTTGTTGCAGAAGCTCTATTCCAGCATATATGGAGGTTTACTCCCTTTTCAGAAGTAGACTCTACTAAAGCGTTCAACATTTACATATCACTTTGCATGTAAATTGCTTTCCTTTTAAATATCAGTTATTTCCCACAACCACCATTATCAGGATCAGTGTTTATGAAATGCCCACTGGCACTCCCCTGACTGGTGGGCTCCAGGGCCGTCGGTTAAGAGGAAGAAACAATGATGTTTTACAGAAGTCTGTTCAGCCTGCTAAGGTCACAAAACAATCTTGTGGCAATCCTGGGATTAGCACTCACAGTTTTCTCATTTCATTTACTCGGTGGCCCACTCACCGCACAGCTTCCCTAGAAAATGACAAGTAAAACACGTTTCACCACATCTCACGGACCCAATGTGTTTGCTGAGATCTGCATATTCTAGCAAATTTCAAGGGGCACAGTTCTATAGTTAAAGTCACACCATCCCCTAGGCTTACATTGTAACTACCTGGCCATCTGGAGCCCTAGTTCCCTTTAGCAGTAATTTTCCTTCACGCTGTTCTAATCTTCCCTCTTTCATTTCTTTGCCATGTGGTGGGCTCTACTAATTGTCATTTGAGCAGAGCATGCAAACGTTATTTCTTTTTCTAAAAATGTTTTATTTATTTTTAGAGAGAGGTGAAGGGAAAGAGAGGAGAGAAACATCAGTGTGTGAGAGATATATCGATTGGTTGCCTCTCACAAGCATCCCAATTGGGAACTGGCCTGCTACCCAGGCTTGTGCTCTGACTGGGAATCAAACCTGTGACCTTTTGCTTTGTAGAATGATGCCCAAGCAACTGAGCTACACTGGTCATGGCACATTATTCTTATTTTTGACTGTTAAATATCAAAGCTTATGATTTACTGTGCAAACCTGAATTTTACAAAGCAATTTGATGCTGAACCCATTCTAAAACAGCTGTTGTTAGGACATTTCCCATTTCCAATGGCATGCCTTTTTTTTTTTTTTTTTTTAGAGAGTGGAAAAGGGCAGGTGTAGAACTTTGTGAGCAATGAAGACAGTTCTCTCATCTTTATGTTTAAGCGGATTGGAAGAAAAGAGACAGAAATAAGATCTTTTACACTAAGCAAATTATTTCCTTAATTCCACTGAAAATGCACGTGCACTTGAAAAGCTCACCCTGAGAAAGTAATGACCACACCCTCACAGTGCCCACTTCATCCAGTTAATACTGCCTCCTTGTCTCTCCTCCCAACCTGTTAACGCCACATGAAGGTTCATATAGGAGGCAAAATTGCTTAGGTTTTTAAAAACACTCTGCATAAGTGCTTAAAACAATTTTTACCTTGCTTTTGGTTACCCACCACATAGATACTACATTTTGAAAGTGATACGTGGGAGCCTTTCCTATTTATGATTCAGATTAAGTCAACATCCTACCAACGATCTAAATTTTAAATGCATCAATGGTTTATTTTAAGAAAGTTCTTTGGGAAGATTGTTTTGAAGACTCTGAACCATGCAAATCAACCTTTTCCTAGTCATATATGAATGTGTGTGAGTTTTCTGTGTAATAAATCATGGCTGTGAAAGTGTGCTACCCTCCAAGGGCAGCTGTAGTATGAGTGCCGATGTCTGTTTGAGTGAGTATTTGATTAAAAGAAAAAAATAAACACATATCAGGAACTGAAAATTGTAACCTATATGCTTATAAAACATAAAATAGCCCATAAACCATTACTAATTTAGCGCTCAGTGTTTTGCTGGCTAGAAACTATTACTATGTCTATGTGCCAATAGTTTTCTACCCTGGGAAAAATTAAACTTTTTTCACCCATGAAATTTTCATGTAATACTTATTATTTATTCAGAATTTTTATAGCAATTATCACTGTATAAAGTTATTTGTTGGCTCTCATATCCTGTCCCTAGTACAATGCAAACTTCATGAGTTAAGGGCCTTTCTCTGCTACATCCACCACTGTGTTCCCAACACCTGGAATATTGTAGGAGCTTAATAAATATGTGTTAAATAAAATAGTTACACTAAGCTAAATACTGTGTTCATCTGAAGGTCTAATTTATGTAGAATATTTCATCTATTAAATTATAATGCTTCATCATTAAAAATAATTTCTTCCCGGAAATTCCTTTTGCTCTCTTTTTTTCTTACAAAATATTTATAAACTTAATTATTGATAACTTGAAAGTTATTATTAAATGTGTACATTCTTCTTAGATTTAAGACTTTTTGGAACACACACTTACATACATGCATACTCTCCAAAAGTCTGATAGTATGATTTTGGTAAAATAATTGCTGATACTGAAGCACAAAATTTCAAGAGTAAAGATATGTATTTTCAGAATTTTCACCATCTTCCCACTTGCAAAAGTTCTATCTAAGATGCCATAGCTGTTATTTTATGTCAAATGCGTTAAACAGCTTAATTATGAAGTCTACCTATAATTTCTCAGGCTTTCTCCAACATTAGGTTCTCATTTTCCTTCCATCTCCATTGTCCCTTTCCCCACACACACC
>VMDR010030374.1:0-12403 GCA_007922815.1 Macrotus californicus
CACAGTGTAAAGCATCCAAAGAATAACAGCTTGGCATCATCAGTTATGATGATTGGTTCATTTGGCAAATAGTTGTTTATAGAATGTCTAGAATATTTCTTGCATGGCACCAGTCATGGTGCATAGAGTGGTAAACCAATGAGAAATGACACTTTCCTTCTTAAAGCAGGTCACACTAGTCTGCATTTGTAGGACTGACAGATCATTATGACTTATCTTCTTGAAAGGTCTTAAGACAATTCTTGACCACTTCCTGGTTCAATACAAGCCTTAGTAAAGGAATGCAATGAGCTATGCAAACAATTGCTTCTTGGCTAATTCATTTATTTTTAGCTTAAAACAGGTCATCTCTCCCTTCCCCCATATCCCCAGTTTTTGAGTGGTTTCTTTTTCCTCTGCCTCCTCTCTCTTCTATCGCATACCAAGGGAAACCCAGTTTTCCTGGGTGACTTTGTCATGGGCTTCATCATCTCCCACTCCTAAGTCAGAGGACAGGTGGGGGAACTGGCTCTTGGCCCCTGACTATGTCTTCTCTTCACTGCTTTAAAGGTGAAGTCAGTATCATCCATCCACGTATATCACTCAATTCTAACCATCCTTAGTCTCGCATTCATCTTTAGTATTCATTTTTACCTTCCCAGATGTTTTACCACTTGGCTCACATTTTTCCTTCCAACCCTTTATTGTTTTTCTTTTAAATTTAAACCATATTTGTTATTATGGGAAGGAGTATAACGGCTAGGAGCACAGATTCTGGAGTCACACCATTTGGGTTTGAATCCTGACTCTAACACTTCAACTGTGACTTAAGGCAACTGAATATCTCTTGCCTTAATTTTCTTATTTGTAAAGTGAGCACTAATAATGTCTACCTTACAAGGACTACATGAGTTAGGACCCATAAAACACTTAAATAGTTACTGTCACATAAGAAGGCCATCATCACTCTAAAATGCCATTACCATTGTTATCTTTGGTAACATTAATATCCAAATTGTTGACTATTGACTTTTAACTTCTGGACATATTGGCATCCACACATAGTTCTACCATGAACCAGTTTATTCCCCAGTCCTACTATACTCTAAGATTTCAAATGTTGTACTTCTCTCCCATTATAAAAATCCTTCCTCATCCTTCTCACTCTTGAAAACTCCTAGAACTTTCTCTCTCTTCCCTTGCTTTAAATCACTGATTCTCTCCCAATTATTCCAAACATTAGCAACCTAACTTCCCAAATTTTAACTCTCATAATTTTCTAATATGAGTATTAATTAGTCTAAACTTAACCTCTCCTCTCTTCTTTGAACACATAATAGCTCTCAATGCCCAGAGATTGTTAATCTTACTTGTCCTTTAATAACTAAATTTACTCATATAAAGCCCACCAAATGGTTATGGCTATAAAATAATCACTGCAGGATTTACAACCACTAGATTTAACATAAAAATACATTTCTGAAATGTGGATGTTCCTGAGGGCTACATGTTAACAAGAATAAAAAGAACCCTTGGAAAATTATGAAGAAAAATTTTTCACGCATTATTGAATGTTAATATAGAGATGCTACATAACTTTAACCTTTGTCTCCCTTATAAAAATCTGAAACTTTACAAGGCAGACAATATAATCTTTCCTTTCTTTTTTATTTTTTATCAATCTATGTTTTAAGTTACTGTTATGGAAAACAGAAAAATATATGTATCATGAGGTGACCCTTTAGTAACAGTCTTCCTGTTCTATTCATTCTATTAGGCATGACCTGCTTGGATAGGCATTGATGACTTTCAAACCATTAGAAGTTTCCTCATTTACCCTATAGACTGAACATCTTCTTTCCTTTATACTCAGTCTGTCCACAAAAGTAAAATTCATTAGGTTTCTAGTCACCAAATCATCTCTTACTGAAAATCACATTCCTGTCTTATCTCCCTGAAATTATTCCCTGATCACCTCAATTAGTATTCTGGGTGTTTTCAAACTTTTTATTCTTACATTTACAATCTTCTGATTTATGTACATGGAAGGCTAATCACATGCAATGGGTAGAATTTCATTATGTGTACTCTCAAGTGGCAACACAATTATTTAGTATAACTCTACAGAGTTTTGGGGGAACCATCTGCCATGAGCAAACAACATAAATAAATCACCTCCAAATCTGTTTCAAAGGAGCAATACCAGACTAAAAATGTAGCCACAGAATGACTATTCCTGAAGTCATTAAATTTGCATCAGGGATGTGAGGGGAAATGAGGAGGAGACTCATCATGGGTGGGTCAGGCACACACAGTTACTCTTGCTCACTGAATTCTTTAGTCCTGCTTATCATGATGATATTGTTACTGCTGACACCAATCAGGCACATGTTGTATACTGGAGACACAGCATGCTGGTTCTTATTTCTCAAATACGTCACTCTTTCACACCTCCAAGCCTTTGAGTGTGCTGTTCCCTCTGCACAGAGTGCCCTCCTTTCACCTCTTCATGTGTTTCATGATTTGATAAAATCCAACTCATTCATCAAGCAGACAGTCCGAGCTTCAACACAACTTATAGAAATCTTTCTCAAGCTCCCCCTGAGCTAAGTAGTTCCCTCCGCTCTACTTCCAAAACACTGTGATACTTATTCCTTTATTCACTGAACAGATTTTGGGTAACTCATATTCTAAATGTGGGGGTATAGTGGTGAACAAGAAGACAGGATTTCTGTTCTCAAGGAGGCAATGTTACGATGTCTTTAGTTTTGCATTTATCGTATTAAAGTTAGGCACATTTATTTTTGTTTTCCCCAAGGAGACTATAAATTTTATGTTTTGGATGTCTCTTCATCCTTATGTTTATTATAATGTCTGGCACATATTAAGCACTCAAGAGATGTTTAATATAACATATTAGAAAATTAGACTTTAAAAGGCAAACTTCAAATTATAGAGGAACGCTGTTCAGACAACTGCATATATTCATTTTTAGTTGAGAAAATGATGCTGTTAGATGTGCCTTATAAAATGATTCTGAAAGGCTAAGTTGGTTCCCCCTCCAAAATGTTCCTCTCCTGTCTACCTGATGCTATTAAGGTTATTAGAACATTCGAACATTCATTAAACCACATCCCAGAGCTTTTATTTTTTTCAAAATCTGTTTGCAACCCACATAATTATTACGGAAACTGCTGTTCTACCCACATGTAATCATCATCCTGCCAAATCTCTTACCAATAGCATTTTAACAGATATTTTGGGATTTTTTTTCCCAATAGTGGGAGTCTACTGACTGCTCGGCTGTCTTCATATGATATTCCTTTTTTTTCCTACCCTGGGGGCGTAGAAGGTGTTAGAATCTCTAAATAATAGTGAAACGCAGGAAGGATATTACACTTTTAAATAAAATTTCTAATGAATATATGCCAGTCAACATCAGTGAATTGTTTAATTCAAAAAACCCAAAAAACAAAAAACGAGCACAATGTAGAATTTTTGAGAAAATGATTAGGTTATTTACTGAAAATCAACTTATTTCTGGGGTTTGTAAATCTTAGTCTTTTAATTTCCAAGGCTTTATATAGAATAAATAGATGTGGATTGGAGGAACTATCTCAGAACATTCAAAAGAAGGATGAAAAGTCAGGAACCTAGAGTTTGCTGTGTGTCTAGCATAAGATAGATGATTGCCATTGCATTACTTTTCCTAATTTCCTAGATTTTACCACTCAGGAAACTGAGGCTCTGAGGGATCAAGTAATCCATTTGAAATCCTACAGCAAATATGGAGGGGATTTAAATCCAGATCTTTCCAGCTCTAAAACTTCAGCACTTTCTACACTACACAGAGTCTCCAAAATAATGGTGTACAGTGATGAGAGTATGGAGAACTGTTTCTTAAGGGAGATGCTTCAGAGGCATGTAATGGAGGACAGGGACCATAGGGCTGGGAGTGTGCAGGTAGAATCCTAACATGGCATCCAAGATTCCTGCTGTCTGGTATAACACCTATTTTCAATTTTTTTTCAATCAACTACTAATCTTCATAGGTGCTGCTGTGAAGGAATTTTCAAAATGTAATTAAAGTCCCAAGTAAATTGACCTTAAAATAGGGAAATTATTCTCAGCAAAACTGATCTATCCAGGTGATCCTTGAACAGGGTTCTGGCTCTTCCCCAAAGACATTCAAACATGAGAGGGATTTAGCACGAGACAGCTGCAGGAGAAACTCCACTCCTGGCTATGAAGACGGAGGGAGCTTTGTGTAAAGGAATGCAGGGGACTTCCAGGACCTGAGAGTGACCCCTGGCTAACAAGCAGCAAAGAAATGGGAACTCAGGTCTACATCCAAAGAGAATTGAATTCAGCCAAAAATTTGAATGTTTGGGAAGCAGATTTTTTCACAAGGCTCCCAGAAAGGAATGCAGCTGGGGAACACCTGATCTCGGCCTTTTTAATCCTGAATGGTGAGCCCACTTATGCCATGGACTCCCAACCTTCAGAAAGTATGAGATAACAAGTGGATATTTTTGAAGCTGCTAAATTTGTGGTAATTTGTTACAAAGCAGTAGAAAGTTATTACCAACTACTCACCTCTTTTCTGTATTTCCTCACTTGGAAGGCCAAGTATATTAATATTGCAAGGAACACAATCTTAGGAGGTCTGACCTAACTTTATGTTTGGTCAGAGTAGACTGACTTCCAAAGACTTGGGGAATCATGCAGAATGTGAACAGTATTAAACATTAGAATAGATGGAACATCCATCGTGCCTCGATGTAGGCTCTAGGATGACAAGTGCTCTCCCTTCTTGTTTCAAGTCTTATCCCTCCAGAAATGCTTCCTTATTATGCACATCCTTCAAAGAGGATAGGCTGAGAAAATGTGTAAATGGGTTATTTTGTGAATTACACAGCCCATTGTGTCTCTTGGTGTATTAGAGTCATTCAAAGAAATGCAAAAATTGAAGCGATTGCATAAAATGTGCAATATAGTGTAAGATAAATGGTTCAGTTAAAAAGAGAAAGCACATTATGAGTAGGGTATCCACCATTTTATATAGCTTTTTCCATGTGTGCTCATGAAGCTTCCTGGCTTAAATAACCTTCCAGTTTTCAGTCTGCAAACTTCTTTTCCACTGAATTGTACTAGTTTCTCTTGTTACTGCTGCTAAGCCAAACATAGTGTTTGGTCAAACAGTCAATACTTAACTGTTTGAACACATTAAATTTCAAGCAATAAGGCAGACTTCATGATGGTGTTGACAAATATAACTGCCACCCTCCCTGTGTTTTCTTTCCTTATTTCTTATAACAGGTCATGAGGGACTTATAATTTTAATCTAATGTATTTCCTCATACTTTGCTTAACCTGCTGCAGTATCTGACACTAGCCTTTCATCTAGCAAAGCCTGATGGGCAACATTTCATATGCCAGTTTCTTTGCAGAGTGCTGCATATAAGGAATAAACAGAAGGGAAAAGCCTTACTCCGACTCACTCTTGAGCATTAGAGACTGGCCAATGAAAACTTACAGAATATCAGTGAGGTAGATGTTTTTACATCTTCACATTTCACGTTAAGGAAAACCTGTGGGGGTTGTGGCGGTGGGAGATACTCCCAGCCTCGTGGGAGAGTTCGTTGGAGAGACCTACAGGGTCCTCCAGCTTGGAAAGTAGTAAATCACCCAGGGCTATACAGGATTCAAACTTAGTCTACCTAAATCTAGAAACCAAAACTGAACCTGTACAATCTATTAATGTGGTCTTTGATCCAAATC
The DNA here is from genome assembly GCA_007922815.1 of Macrotus californicus. NCBI lineage: Eukaryota > Metazoa > Chordata > Mammalia > Chiroptera > Phyllostomidae > Macrotus > Macrotus californicus. Next base: position 5,761 of record VMDR010030374.1, read on the forward strand.
TGTGTCCAAAGTTATCTGATTTTGCATATGAAAATGTAAAGAGAAGAGTTATTTTAATTCCTATTATATACATACACATACACCCTTCCCCCATACCTTGGAATTGTTTTCTTTTTTATTTCCTCCTCAAAACTGTAAATAGAGAATTGCTTTAAACCACCGTAGTCATCTTCTGCTAAAACACCCATGTTTGTCTCTGATAAAACACCCATGAAGAGTCTCACTGTTCACAAGGGAAAGCACTATTACAAAATGCTCAAGAGACCTGGATATCTGTACATAAATGGAGAACGGACTATCTTCGATTCCCATTTCACTCTGAGGCAACCTGTTTTTCCTTGACAAAGTATCCTTATGACACAGACTGAAACCAAGTCTATTGTTAACTTCTCACATCTATCAGATACGGTTTACCATCGAACTTTTACAAGCTGTAGAAGACCAGTAACTAATTGAGAATTGTTCTGGGTGTGACATTAAGTTTTAGAAATAATCATTATATAAGGAGCCAGACAAAAGTCAGAACCTGAAAGTCTGAAAAATATAGATGCCATATGCCCAATAATTAATCCAAATAGACTGAAAGTATAAATCCTATTAAAATCAAACAGCTACTTCCATTTCTAGCGATGATAGATTAGACAAACTCCCTCTGAAAACAACTGGAAAGGCTGGATAAACTTTAAACAAAAATGTATTTATGCTGTCAGAAAGCTAGCACTCAAGAGACTAAGATTCTGGAGAGGAGAAAAACATGTACTGAGGTAAAACTTAGCCTTTGAGGTATGTGACAGTTCATTGAAAGGCAAGGAAGAGAGGTTAAGAAGTTGGAACAAAAGCAGCAGGTGAGGCTCCAAAGCTGATACAGCTCACTGGCTGGTGACCTGAATCTGGCAGAGATACCAACTGAGCTCCCTGTCAGGTAGGGCCACCAGCTTGACTCCACAGATGGACAGGGCTACTGGCTGCAACCTCTACTCGAGTGCAGCTGTGAGGAAGTATGTGGTCTGCCACGACCTAAATGCTAATTGCTGTAAAGCTCACCCTCCTTCTCTCTGATTCTATCAGATTCTTAGAAGTCAAAACTCACAGATTTTCTTAGTTATCTCAGTGAGGTGAGACCCAACTGTGCCTGCCAGGAACCACCCTGCAACATTGGGGGAGCTAGATGTCTACCTTGGGCTCTCCCCACACCCATCAGCAAAACCATAGACCTCAGGAGGCCCTCTCACTGTGGGGCTGTGCCGGCCTAGGAGAGGGGTGATATGGTCAGAAGGTAGCTGCTCCTCTTACTCTTCTAAAGGTGGTTCTTCTCAGCCTGTGTCCTAGGGGGGCACTTCAGCCTTACTCCTAGGTTCTTGGATTTTCACAATAGTGTCTTGTCTATGGACAGCTGTTAGTTGGTCCTCTTCTGAGGACAAATGAAGTCAAGAACAACCTACATCTCCATATTGATCATGTCATGGTGGCCAGCAGCTTAATTTTTATAGAAATTTTAAACATGAATGTGACATAGATCAACGTTCAGTTTTGATAGATGACTCTTCTATGCAAATAAACTTGAAGAAATAAAATCAGGGTACTGACTAGGAGGCTTCTGCAGTAATTCAGGTGAGAACAAATGAGAATTTATAAAAGGCAAGTGATTATAGAATGAAAAGTAAGGGACTAAAGCAAAAACATCTATGTTTAGGAATTCAAAGAGGCAGGGTTTGTTGATGAATATTCTGTGGAGTGTGAGGAAGGAAAAGGAGTCTGGGATGACTGAATTTTCTTATTTGAGTGACCAGTAACATTTACTAAAGAGAAATGTGTGTTGAGAAGTTTAGTTTTAGATATGTTGATTTTGGACTGTATGTAAGACACTCAAGTGGATTATGTCAAGAATGCATCCATTAAAGCCAAAGGGGGGGAAGGATTGAGGGTGAGAGGTGGGGGTGTTTGGGGCAGGGGAAAGTGGTGGTGGGAAAATGGAGACAACTGTACTCGAACAACAATAAAACAAAAAGAATGCAATTACACACATAGTATGAATTCAGAGAAGTCTGGCCTGAGATATTTAATTTAAATGTGGACCACAAAGCAGTTCTTGGTGGAACTGTTCTGGGAAATATGATTGCCCAATGAGAGTGTTATGCATGATACGACCAAGGGAGAAATGCAGAAGTCCAGATAATACCAATACTTAAGGAATCCATGGAGGAGAAGTTGTCCATTTAGGATTTTGATGAAGAAAAGGTAAGGAGGGAAGAGACTAACAGTGGGAGTAGTGATGGGGAGTGGAGTGCTAACAAAAAGCCAAAGAAGGCAAGAGCTTCAAAAGGATCAACATAATTGTCTTTAGGATCTGGCAACACAACTGGGGAGATTTGGTGGAATGGTAAGGACAGAAGGCAGATTTTAGTGGAATGAGACGAAGGGGAAGAGAGGAAGATGACCAAGCTGATGTGGATCATGACAGGATTGAGTTGCATACCTTTCTCTAATAGTTCTCAACAGCTTAGAAACAGAGCTGTAGCAAATGGAGTACAGAATGGATTTCACTAAATGAGTGAAGTGTAGGATCAGGTTTGCGAGAGATTTGAAGGTTTGATTGGGAAATTGGTCTGATCAATCAACTATCATAAAATTATTAAGAAGGTCAGGCTGGCCTGGAAGAAGCTGAGATATTGGTGGTGGGGGGATAGAGAAATCATAAAATGACAACATTCTATGATTGCAAGGCCATAGAAAGGACAGCAAAAATAAGAGATAGTAAAAGTAAAAAAAAAGAAAAAAGTGAATTAAGAGATGATAACATCATGCTTATTCAGAGAGCTGGATACTGGATTTACATTTTCTAGGTGATGAAAGAATTCAGGATGTGCCATTAGACATGTGCTAGCAGAGACTGGGCATTTATTTTTCTTACCCACCATGTAACACTATGCTTTTCAATTAAATTTCACTTTGACCAATTATTTTTAAGCTCACATATTATCATGTTAGATTATAATAAATTTTACTACTAGAATCTCTTGAACAGAATTCAGTAAACATTTTAATAACAAGGAGGTTATTTTGTTTGTTATTGGTATTTGTTGAATTGTTTTAACCCAATGTGATGTTCATTGGATGGACAGAATATTTTCATCTAAATGGGTACGTCACTTCCTTGGTCTTCTCTGCTAACAAGAAAAGCACTGATAGTATCTGTCCTTTAGAGAAGTTAGGGTTTTACACAAAGACTCACATCAGTACACATGCTAACATATGCAAGCATGCATATATGTATATACACACAGATGTATGTAAATTAGTACAGGTAAAACAGAACCTGTTATTTTTAGTAAGCATCCCTTCACCTGAGTGTTTATTCCGTATAGAATACTTTGTAAAGAGGAAAACAGTTCCAAAGAGCCAAGACAATATAATGATCTGCAGTTGTGAAATTATTGGCAATGAGGATCGCAAAGTTTTAGTCACAATTCAACACAGAAGAGTCAACAATGTAAAAAATCAACACTCTGAGTTTGAAGTGGAGTAATTCAGTCACTCTGCTCTGGACCTGTATCTGGTGATTAAAGCCATCCAGAGAAGCCTGACAATTTAAGAATAGTTTACTTCTGAGTTGTAGACTTATTTGTTTCTCATCTGACCAAGTTCATTTTTTATTGATATTTTTTTAGGCTGCTAAAATTGCTTTTTTAGTTTGTGATTGCCCCTAAATGGCTTAAATGTACTGGCTGTTCATGTTTTAATGTCCAGTTAGATCAAAACACACGTTTCAGAAGTAAAAAGAATTTTTGGGATGTGTATTTTATCTTTAGTAGAAAATATAAACCCAGGCAATGAAGAAGAATAGAGAAGGGTCATACAGGGCCAAATAGTTCATAGTTTTATATGAGGAGACACCACACTATTTTGAAGAAAAATCATAATTAGCAGGCATCTATCCAAGTATGGATTGTGGGACTGTGTTGCAGTGTTTGAAACAAGCAGATGTGAGGACGAGGTGTAGACTTTACAGAGAAGTGCTGAGAGGGTTCAGAGAAGTATGGAGGAAGAATCAGCATGTCTTGTTCCTGTGCTGGACCTAAGAAATGCCAGAGTGAAGTAGATAATCAGCCTGAGTCCTATTTGGGTAGGGAAGGGATGTTGAGGGTCACTGACCTCTGCTGCATTTTAAACCATTGACCACTTACTCCTTGAAAATATGTTATCCCATGGCACCATCCTTTCCTGGCACTACTCTTACTGCTCGACTGCTCCATTCTCTGGAATTCTCTGGGTAAGCCTCTGCACCTTGGGGATTAGTGTTTCCTGGGGTTTTGTCTTTGACACTTTTGACCTGCACTTTCATAGAGTCTCACATTTCATCCCATGACTTCAATTATCATTTTTATGTAGTTATTTCAAAATCTCTACCTTCAGCCTTGTTACACTTCCTGGGCTCTAGATTAGAGTATTCAACACCTGTGAGATAGGTTGACCCAGGGGACAATGCTATAAGAGTAATCATTTTCCCCAACAGGAACATTTGTCCTTTCTGCTGTGGATATGGATGCTACCATTTTTCCTCTAATTGTTCAACCCATCATTTTACTGGAGAGCCAGTGTCACTCCTTATTTTTTTCAAGGATCATCCCCTTCCAGATACAAAATCATTGTGATTCCATGTCTTTTACTATCTCAGGAAACTATTTTTCCATGACCACCTAAGTGATGAATTTATTTAGGAACTCATACTTTCTTACTTGGAATAGGTACTACTGGTCTTCCTTTGCTATTATTGGAAATATTTATAAAACACAAATTTAGTAATATTATCTGCTTAAACATTTCCTTTGGCTCTGTGCCTTTAAATAAAGGCCAAATTCTTAACAAGAACACAGATCTTTCATGTTGTTGTCCTTGCTCAATATTATCTCTCATCATTCTCCTGTTCTTTCTGGATGCCCTGATTACTTTAAGCTCCTCCTAGAAGATATTATGATTTCTTACTAATTCTCTCTACTACCAGTCTTAATCATTCATGCTAGCTTAGTCACACCTTCCCCCACTCATTTTACCAAATTTGACCTTGTTTCAGATGCCTTTTCTTCTAGGCTTTTATAATCCTACCTGTCTAAAAGAAAGATGCATTTTTGTACCATAAACACTCTGTGCTTAATTTCAATTTAGCATATAGTGTATTGCATTTAAATAGTTTATATGCCTCTTGTCTTCAAGAGAGAGCAGTTAACCCATTGCATGTCAGTGAAACAGGAACTTCTTAATACTGAATAAACAGAAGGAGTGTGATGATTTTTAAAGATGAAAGATTTTGTTATGAGAAGGAAAAGAGAGGTATGCTAGCAATTTAAATGACTAAGGATTTTGGAGGATTTGCTGAACTTTCAGACTTGTGGGGTATTTGAGAAGGGAAGTAATATTTTCTTCTTCAGGAAGATTAAAATCTTGGCTGATAAACTTTTGATACACAAAATAATTTAGAACAACCTGAGGCTATAAGCAAATGTCAGGTGCTATAATGCTCACAAGAAGAGAAGTTCAGCAGTAGGCAATATTTAAAGGAATAAAAATGATAGTCAAAGCAGGTTTTAAAGAAAAGAACTTGAATTGAGTTTTTATGTGTTTATAGCTTTTGTGTAGGCTGGGAAAAATGGGATATTTCAGGTAAAGGTACCACCAGGGAAAGAATGGAGACCTTCATGGCATGTGTGAGTGGTGGTAAGAATTCCAACTTACAGAGAACCAACTATATGGGAAAACATATTTGCCAATGATGACTTGGACAAGGGTTTGATCTCCAAAATATATAAAGAACTCGTATGACTCCACTCCAGGAAGACAAAAAATCCAATTCAAAAATGGGCAAAAGACTTGAACAGACACTTCTCCAAGGAGGATATACACAGGGCCCCGAGACATATGAAAAGATGCTCAGCATCATTAGCCATCAGAGAGATGCAAATTAAAACCACCATGAGATACCACTTGACACTGGTCAAAATGGCCATCATAAACAAATCAACAGACAAGTGTTGGAGAGGATGTGGAGAAAAGGGCACCCTAGTGCACTGTTGGTGGGGTTGTAGACTGGTGCAGCCATTGTGGAAAACAGTATGGAATTTCCTCAGAAAACTAAACATGGAATTGCCTTTTGACCCAGCAATTCTGATTATACCCTAAGAGCCCTCAAACACCAATCCAAAAGAACCTATGCACCCCAATGTTCATAGCAGCACAATTTACAATAGCCAAGTGCTGGAAGCAACCTAAGTGCCCATCAGTCAATGAGTGGATCAAAAAACTGTGGTACATTTACACAATGGAATTCTATGCAGCAGAAAGAAAGAAGGAGATCCTACCCTTTGCAACAGCATGGATGGAGCTAGAGAGCATTATGCTAAGTGAAATAAGCCAGACGGTAAGGGAGAAATACCACATGATCTCACCTTGAACTGGAACATAATCAACAAAAGAAAACAGCAAACAAAATACAACCAGAGACATTGAAATTAAGAACAATCTAACAATGGCCAGAGGGGAAGGGGGAGGGAACAGTGCGGGGAAGGGTTTCCAGGAAACACTGTAAAGGACACATGGACATAACCAAGGGGCGGGGGGAGCATGGAAGGGAGGTGGGATTGGCTGGGGT
>VMDR010030375.1:0-12404 GCA_007922815.1 Macrotus californicus
TTAACATGCCCAATCATCAGGGAAATACAAATCAAAACCACAATGAGATATCACCTTATACCTGTTAGAATGTTTATTTTCAAAATGGCAAAAATAGTAATAAGGATGTGGGGAAAAGGAAACCTTATGCAGTGTTGGTGGGAATGTAAATTGCTGCAGCCATTATGGGAAACAGAAGTTCCTCAAAAATTAAAAATAAAATTATCACATGATAATTATCACACAGCAATTCTACTTTTGGGTATTTACACAAAGAGAACAAAAAGACTAACTTGAAAGGATATCTGAGCTCCCCCTCCCCACCATTATTTACAATATTATTTATGCAGCATTATTCACAATAGTCAAGCTATAGAAACAACCTTAGTGTTCAACGATTGATGAATTGATAATAAAATATGGCCTATATACAAAATTTAATATTATCCAGCCATAAAAAAAGAAGGAAATCTTGCCATTTGCAACAACATGGATGGAACTTGAAGGCATTATGCTAAGTGAAATACCAGACAAAGAAAGATATGAATCTCACTTATATGTGGATCTAGACACAAAACAACAACAACAACAGCTCACACAGAAAAGATTGGTGCTTGGCAGAGCAGGGGTTGGAGGGTGGGTGAAATGCAGAAAGGGGATCAAAAGGTACAAACTTCCACTTTAAAATATACAAGTCCCGGGGATGTCATGTACAGCATGCTGGTTATAGTTAATAATGTTGTATATTTAAAAGTTGCTAAAAGAGTAGATCTTACAAGTTCTCATCACAGAAAAAAAAATCTTGTGACTCTGGTGATGGATGTTAACTAGACTAATTGTGGCCATCATTTCATAACACATACAAATATCAAATCATGTTTTACAACTGGAATTTATGTTATATGCCAATTATACCTGAATACAAAATTAGAAAAATAATTTGAAAGAAGGCATTTATGTACTTAGTTTAAATTTTCAACCACAAAAATGTAAAGATTATAAATAATATACATATTTTAGCATATATTTTCCTTTATTTTTTCCTAACATTGAAAGACCTTCAGTGCGTCATTAAAAATTTGCTTGCTATCTAGACTGATGGCCCAAAATGACACAATCAAGGTGACATTCGCCCCTCAGCACTGTAAGAATATCAAATGACAATAAGGGTTTACATGCATGAACGTTTCCCATATGTCAGGCACATCCCTAAGTACTTTACATAAATTATCTGTAATATAGGGCCTATTATTAATCCATTTCACAGAGGAGGAACTGAGGAACTGAGTAATACTTTCCTAAAGTGGTGGGGTAGGGTTGGAACAGAAACACTTTCTGATGCTTAACCATCATAATATTTTGTTTGGTCTTTTCTCCCTCCAATAGATTGTTAGTGATTTTGAGGAAGGAAACCATATTTAATATTTCTGACAGTTTTCAAATCACCTGTCCTAGAACCAGCGCACAGTAGATGTGCAATAACAATGTGTTTGTTAATTGATGTTAATATCGCCTAGGTACATAAGCAAAAACTCACTTCAAAGACATCTGTCCAAAGTTCAATTCCTAAAAAGGTGCCTCAGAGAAATGTAGCTATACATAGTGTTATTTAAGTCTGCCTCTTTAACACAAGCTGGGAGAGCTTAGCAAAGATCCTTGAAAAGGTGAGTACACACCACGAAAGTTCCAGGAACACGGGATATAGAACTGTGTTCTTGAAAAAATGTAGTAAAGCATCACAGACTAAATATTTTAAGTAACTTGAAAGAAATTTAAAAATAACCAGTCATAATTATTATTTTATTATAATATTGAGTCAATCTAAATTAAACATTTGACATCTAAACTACATTGAAATGGCTGCCTAGAATACTTGGAAAATTTGGGCCTCCTGAAGTTTGCTACAAAAGAAACGTTCAAGAACAATTCCAACATGGTAAAATCATTTATGTCCAAATTTCTTCCCCACTATCCTACTGTTGGCTGTTACATACCCCATCTAACTATATGAAATTCTCACTCTATGACATAGCTAAAAGCTTCTGTCGTAGAGTTGAGGAGTGGAAGAGAAGGAGGCATGGAAGTGAAGAGGAAGGAAATCAGTATCTTTAAACATCACTTGAAACATACATTATCAGAGAGCACTCTTCTTGCCTTTTCATTAGAGAAGGGGTCCACAACCCCAGGGCCGTGGACTGGTGGCCTTGAGCAAAGCTCAGCTAAGTTTCCTAACTCCCGCCCCATCTTCCACAGAACTGGTCCCCGGTACAAAACGGTTGGGGACCACTGCATTTAGAGCATTAATTTATCAGAGAAGCTGGAAGACATATTTAGACTTTAGAGAAGCATCTATTAGTCAGATAAGTTACTGTGGCCCTTGGGGACAGCTTATGATATTCCTTCCCCAGGAAGTTGGAGCTAGGAGAGGAGGTTGGATGTTTTGATGAGTGTGGTTCAACTGGAGCCAGATAACATTTACTTATGACATTATTCTAAATTCCACTACTGTAGACAAAAAAAAAAAAAGGCACATGGCAGATACTTGATAATCATTTGCTAACTAAAACTTATGAAATTCAGGTCACTTATTAGTTTGTGTCTCAGGTACTATGGTATGGATACCTATGTTAGGTATTTTATCTGTTCTTTATGAAAAGAGCAGGCATAAGGGCATAAATAGATCAAACTTTTCATCTGTTTACTTATTTAGTATTTCTATCTCAACTGCTTCTAAAAATACGGTGTAATACACATAAACCACTGATTCAAGCGGGAAAGAACAAGAACTGATATTGTGGGTTAGAGAAGGAGAGCAAAGGGGAGTGAGAGGAGCGCCATACAATTCATGTCCAGATGGGCTTGAGCCGAGTACCCTAAGGACGTGAGAATGTGTGAGTTCACACAGCCCTGCAAGGTGCCACTGCTGGGGACTTTCTGCAGTCCTCAGCCATCACACTGTAGGGTTCTTGCCCCTGCACCACAAATAGGTCTGTGCTCTGGGACTGACAACAGCCAAAGAGAATCGCGTCTCTGTGTGGTAACACTATGTAGTGCCATACGTATACTTATCTTTCTACTGCATTGGGAGAGAGCTCTTGTAAGTTCATTGAAAAAAAAAAAATGAAGCAGTATGGTTTCCAACAGAAGATTAGAGGGACCAGCTCTAAACTGTCTTTTTTCAGTGAGAGAAAATGGTTCTGAGCTTTGTCCAGATGCTGACGGACCTACAAGCTGACAACAGATAGGAAAGACAAACTTACAGAGGCCTTCCAGACACAGAGTTGACTCTTAGCAACTTCCTCTACAAGCAGCTTCTACAGAGATCCACCTTTATGTCAAAAAAGTGACGAGGACCTGCTGCTTTCCAGAATCCCTCCTGTGGTTAGAATCAACTGGTAGAGGCAGTGGAGAGAAGTGATGATCACTCAGTCAGATATTAGGAATCACCATCATCAAACCAACTGATAAAAACTACATTTCCAGGAACCTCTACACACAGCTATGAGTGCCACACACAATTAGAGAAAACATCAGCACCAAGGGTCTAATATTTATTTGGACAATCAAGTAATAGTGCCAGATTGGAATATCCAGAGGTTTCTGGCCTTCTAATACCATTCTCATATGAGTAACTTAATAACTGTGGGACGAGAAGAAAATATTGGTCTTTTAATACATTTACAGGGTGAACCTGATTGGTATTGGGTCTGCAGTTTCTATATAGTTGGCATCTCTGGAGGATATGTGGGACCAGAGAGTCTCCAGGGAAATAACTTATTTGTAAGGAAAATAGAATCAAGACAAACAGCTTCAAAAGGAAATGTTGGTCAGCTGAGGGTCTTTTATTCAGATCATTAATTGACCTAACCTGATTGATATCTAGCCACAGGGAAAGAATACACTTAAAGTTTCACTAAAACCGCTGTAGGACAATGGAAATTCATGGCAGCACTGATGTGTAGCCTTTGGAAGTGGCATCATGGGGAGAAAAAGTAGAAAGAATGTATGTTCTCAATTGTGGAAGGATGGACCTTAGGAAGGACACTGGCTGAAGCAGCAGGATGGGCTAGAAAGGAAGATATGTTCTATAGTCATGAAATCCAGATGGTGGTAGTTACTTTGGTAGAGGAACAAAGAGCTTCACTAAGGCATTGTAGAGTCCTTGGCAGCTCTGGAGTGTTCTCAGTGGGGCAGAGGCTGCTTCAGCAACAGACATTGCTATAGGAAGCAATAGCAGGAGAGAAGGAAAGAAGCATATAGCAACTAGACAATAGTACTAGTACTTGTGAGCGCATGTACTTGGAAGATGCCCAGAGATAGTTAAAGGCTGGCTGTCAAGTGAGGGTTTAAGTTGCTGTGATTGGTAGTGGGGTAAACCAGAGACAGGGCTCATAAAGCCAAGGAGATATGAGTTGTATGCCCTTCACAGGTGATAAGGGGCACACACACAAGATTGGATCAGTTTTTAAAAATTCAGTTGCTTTCCAGTTTTTGGATTTTCATTAAAGGGTATGGTACAGCAAAGAATGAAATTTCTTGATAACACAAAGGGATTGGGAGACACTTCTTAATGTTTTCCAAGAAAAATTTAACAAGTCCACTATCCAATCAATTTTTTAACTTTACCTCCTAAATATCTCAGCAATCTATTGCTATATAAAGAACCACCCCCTAAAATTTTTCTCTTAAGGCAACAACATGAGTTAATTTTCATGGTTCTTCATGTTGACTGGGCTCAGTTGGGTGATTCTTCCCTTCCTTATGGTATTGGCTGGGTCACCCATGTGACAATATCTCTGGTGACTCAGCTGGGGCTAGAATATCCAAGACGTTGCAGTGAATCGCAGTTGATGCCAGCTGTTTTCTGGGGTGCCTGGCATTTTTTTCCCATGTGGCTTCTCATCTCCCAGGCCCTTCTACTTAATGTTGCTTTTTCAGCAGAATAATGCAGACTTCCTTATATGGTAGCTGGCTCCTAAGAGGTCAGAATCAGGAGCTGCACTGCATATTAAGTACTAGGCTCAGAAGTCACTCATGTCCCTTCTACAATATTTTGTTAGTTAAGGCAAGTCACCGGGCCAGCTCAGATTCAAAGGGAGTCTGATGAGGGGAACAGAAAGTCACATTGCGCAGCAGCCTGCAAAATGGGAGGGATTGCTGCATCTCTCTTTAGAAGAATCCCACACCAAACAAAGAACCTTGTATAATACACTTGAATTCTAGGTCAATACTATGCGTGCCTATTTTCTATGGGGAATAGAATGATTAATGTTTCAGTCAGCTGAGCATCTGCTTTCCATTGATGCTCCTCATTTCCTTATGTGAGTTTAGTCAAACACAAAAGATGCCATATTAGCCTTTGGATAAATGTTTGCTCTAGAGAAATTAGATGGCTCAATGGCTCAATGAAGACCTCTCAATTCACTCATTTCTCATTCTAGCATATAAATATTGATAGGCCACAGATTACAGGCAGCCGCAAGAGGAAAACAGGTCTGGATAAAATTTTTATTACCGTAATATGGTTCAGTGTTAATTTTTTCTAACCAAAGTCATGAAATAAGCTCACATACCTATTAACATCGCTGGGAAAATTTAGAAAACAATGGTTAGAGAAAAACAAAATTCAACAAATCAGTCACTTTCTATCTATAACTGCAGGCTAAAATGAGGATTTTTTTTTCGTTTTTTAGTTTTCTTCTGTGGCTGTCCATAGAATCGTATGCAAGGGACTCCCTTATTATTTACACTTTGGGGGAAGCTCTCACCTGGTGGCTCACAGGGGTTCCACATTGTCTCTCCTGGCCCCTGGCAGCTAGATTGTGGACCCATGACTTAGGTGGCACCCACTTGCTGACTGGCACCCCAGAACTAGAGGAAATGCACAAAGATGTGGGGATAGTAAGAGACCACTCATGGCAGTGGAGAAAGAGTAAAGAATCCCCAGGGCAATGCTGTGCAGTTCTCAGGGTCTGGGTATTCTGCCCAGCTTCTCTGATTGCTAATCATTTCCTGAGTCTGGTATTTTAGCCTTCTAATCTCGCTGCAGTAAATTGTCTGTGGAAATTATTCAGAACCAGACAATTGCGTAGTTTTGTAACTATAAGCCCTGGCTGAATAGAAGGGGAAAAGATTATTTATTTTATAAAAATTTATTGAGTGTGTAATAGTATATCATGTACTATAAATATAGCATTTTTATTTTTTTTATTTTTTAGAAAAGATTTTATTTCTTTTTAGAGAGACAGGGAGGGAGGGAAAAAGAGGGTGAGAAACATCAATGTGTGGTTGATGTTTCACTACTCTTGCACACCCCCTGCTGAGGACCTGGCCCACAACCCAGGCCCTGACTGGGAATTGAACTTGCAAGCCTCTGGTTTGCAGGCCGGCACTTAATCCACTGAGCCACATCAGCCAGGGCTAAATATAGCACTTTTCGAAAAAGACAGACAAAAATTCTTACCCTTATCGAGCTTGTATTCTACTGAGTGGGGTGGGGGAACACAACAGGGACACGATAAGTAACAAACAAACAATCCCAACAAATAAGTAAAATATACACTAAATTCACGATGGCATGCTATGGAGAACAATGAAGTCAGGAAAGGAAAAGATGTCTGGCATGAGATGTTCAGCCAAAGGAGGTTTTGCAATTTTAAATTGGGTGGTGATGGGGTCCTCACTGAGAAGACAGCATTGGAGCACCAGGCATGACTAAGGGCCTGCACTGAAGTGTGCCCAGAGGCTTGTTATGAGAAGAAGGAAGCCAGTGTGGCTGGTGTGGCAAGAGAGACTGTAAATGAGGGTGAAGAAGAACCTGGTGGAAGTGAAGTAGGGCCCTGAACTCAGAGTCAGAACTTTGGTTTTTATCCTGAGTGAGCAGGGCAGCAAGTGGAGCAGGAGCATGTCCTGATTTAATTTAGCTTTTCACAGGGTAACAGGCTGCTTATTTGAGAACAGAATGAAAAAGGGAAATGTGTGCTGGTGAGAATGGAAAGCAAAGACCTATTAATTATCTCAGTAACTCCAATTAACACATGATGATGGCTTGGGCTAGATACAGGAAAGACTGAATTTGTTTATTTATTTTTCCTTCTGGTGGCTCGTTGTGTTGACGTGAGTTTAGAAAAATGCCAGTGCCTGGCCAACCCTTGTCACATTATTATAAAGTCTTTCTCGAGTTAATGTTTTCCAAAAACTCTATTTCCTAGTGAACACACCATAGTATATATTTTCCTGTCCACTTTTCCACTTTTGTTTTCAGGCTCTCAGACACACTGCCACCATCTGTGGCTGGCCGGTGCAGGAGGCAGCTGCCCATGTGGCATACTCTTGTCTCCTCAAGAGGACTCCTCTGACCACCCAAAATGTCCACACCAGGGAAGTTACCACTCTGGGTGAAGGACTTGCTTCCCACACGTACATTATAAGGTCATTTAACTTTGAATCACCATTAACACATTAGTTCACATTACCAAAAGAGTATTAGAGATCAGGTTTAGGAAGAAAAATCCCGAGAGGAGAAATCCTAAGCAGTAAGAATGTGGCTGGGACAAGGAACCAATGCCCAGGATTCAGGCTAACGAGGACAGCAGTCCCTCATCTGAGAGAGCAAAGAGAAGGTGATGACACCACCAAGAACACCTCACACTTAGAAGAATTACATCTAGAGCAGGGCCCACTGTTAAACACACAATAATCAGGTTTCACTTGCCCAGGGCCTCATAGAATTTGGTGAATGAATCCCCTTTTAAGAGTCAAGCAGTATTTAAGAAGAGAAATATGATATACACTGCGCTCTTGGTTTTTAGTTTCTCTCCCATTTTACAGGTATTCTGTGGCTTTTCAAATGGAAAAACTTGAGAACATTTATCATTTGCTAGAGGCAGACTTCCAAATCCTTGTTGCTAAGTCATTGGACTTGTAACTAGAGAACTGAGGACTAGGAGACAGAGCTCAGGGTAGATATAGAGCATAGTATAAAGTCTTATAGTCATGTAGTTCCCAATAAAAAAATTTCGCAAAGCTAAATTTCTATTCACAACCAAGTGTCTAATTATAACTTACCTCTTACCCTGAAAAAGAAACATCAAAAATCATTCTCATTTTTTTTTAAATGCCAAGCAATAGAAATTGCCTTTTGTGCTCAATCCTTACTTCTCACAGTGCTTGCCATAGTCTCAGAACAAAGACACACCTGCCTTCCTCTGGGTCAGCCTTAAACACTCAGTAGGTAAATATTTGCTGTCGCACTGAGGCAGTGTGATATGGCAGGATGGCAGGAAGCGAGTGAGCACTCGAGATGCACAGCTACTCCAGGTACAGGCATGCAGATTCAAACCCTGGCTTCTGTACTGAAGAGCTTCAGGACGTTGGTCAAGGCCCTTCACCTTTCTGAGCCTCACTTCATCATCACTAAAACGGGGAGGAAGGGATGATACTTAGTTGGCAGGATATGTGTATATATGTGCGTATATATACACATACACAGACACACATATTTTTTATTGAATTTATTGGAGTGACATTGGCTAATAAAATTATATAGGTTTCAAGTATACAATTCTATAACATATCATCCATGTATTGTATTATGTGTCCACCACCCCCAAGTCAGCTCTCAGTGTGATTACAAACATCAAAAGAGATTATATTACAAGTGTCAGGCACAGTATTGTTCAGTCAGCACACATGTGGCTGCCAGAAACAAAATACCCAACTGAAAGTGACTTCAATGCAGGAGGGGTTATTTTTTCCAAAGAACAGGAATTCCCCCCCTGGCGTGGTGCACGTGCTCAAGGGCATCAGAGATCTAGGTCAGCTTCTCTGTAATTCCCTTGGCTTCAGTAGCTCCAGATGTCATGTCCCATATATGACAATATCCAAAGCAGAAAGGTAGGGATCCATCTTTGCATGTCTTCCGTCAGGGAAAAGTCTCCCTGGAAGGCCAGTACATCCCTTCTGACTCCATTAACCTGCACTCAATTACTACTTGCATGTGCCTGGACGACAAGCAAAGCAGGGAGAGAGTTCAGCACTTGCCTTCCTTACGTGAGGAGGGCTCTCTTTGCAGCTAGAGAAAAACTGGGAGGAACATGCAGTTGGATCGAAAAGCAAGGATGTCTGCTTCTGGTGCTTGGCTTAGTAAGCACTTCTTAATGTTAGTTCCCTTCTGGCTTCAAGTGAAAGCACAGCAGGTGCTGGCAGTCGCTTCCAGACCATTGGGCTGCTCTGAACGTTGCAGTGTGCTAGCTCACATCCCCTATTTCACACCAAGGCTTCTTCCTGACTCACCACCTAGATTCCTATTTCTGAAACATCACTAAACTGCCTATTATAAAAATGATAGCAACAAACAACAACAGGGGCAGCTTCCTGTTTCGGTTTCCGACGTGAAGGAAGAGCAGTGGTCCCACATTACTTATCTTGGAATTCCACTGAAAGTGCATGGCTATCTCCATGGTTTTTCCAGATGCATCTATCTTTGATATGTGGTGCGCTACTTCCTGCTGTTGCTGGTCATATTCTTTTGCTTAATATAGTGATTTTTACTGGTGTGCTGCAAGAATTTTTAAAATACACAATACCTGACTATTTAGTCAGGGACACCTTGTCAAATAAAAAATGACAACAGCCAACACAACAACAGCCATTTGGTATGAAAGAATCTACATTAAACTTATTTTTGTCAGGTCAGCAAAAAATATATTTTTGGTGTGCCACAGAATTTTAGTAGTTCGTTTATGTATGGCATGAGATGAAAAGGGTTGAAAATCCCTGGCTTAGTCTGTTCCACACAATGAGTTTTTTTACTTAAAAAGAGGATGTTAAATACTTTAAATAACCCCCTTTCTCAGTTCCACAGTGACAGGGAAGGACGGTAGAGAATAGTGATCTGGGAAGAAGAGATGCCAAGAGAAAAGAGCCATGGGCCATTTAGGCTGGGAGGCAGCACTGGAGTGAGAGCCAGTGATTGTATTTAGAAAATAAAGCAGCCAGTATTTTGCAAAGGGCATAGGAGGAAGGCAAGGCCCCCATTAAAATCAACTGATGAAGACACAAGTCTAAGAAGCGGTACTTAGAAAAAGTACAAAGGCACGTTTAGAAGTAAAGCCAAAAAATAAGATGTGGACTCCCCAGCATAGATGGCAGGGATAAATGTGTTGTGGGACAGCAAAAAGACAGAACAGAAACTGTTACCTTGACCAGAAAAGATACAATTTTGATTTTTAGGATTGGGAGACCTGAATTCATTGGTGGAAGGAAAAATTCTACATTAGATGGTGATTATTTTTTAAATGTTTTCTGCTTATTTGGTTGGCTCCTCCAAATTTATCATGAACATCTTGAGTTAGAAACTGCTTATTTGTTATTTTGTGTTAATTCTGTATAATACCTCTTAAAATATGCTGCACACAAGATTTGATTAGTACATTTTCGGGCTGCACATTATTGCATTGTTACAGTTCTGAATTCATTCTTACACTTCAGCACTCGCAAGAATAATATGTTACTTTGCTTATTTATATTGGTTTTATATTAACTGGAACAATACAATAACAGCTTACTAATACATGTCCTATGGATGTTTAATACAGTGAAAAGGTGTTAATTGGCTTGTCCATCAACCACATGGCCTGCAAACCCATGGTGAGTAAATTTGGGCATGTGACAGTCCTTTATGAAAAACACCAATGGCTATCAGTGGTGTGTATACAAGATACGGTACCTAAATATGCATGAAGAATAAAACCTTCAGGATTCCTGCACGTCTTTTCATCATCATTTAAAATAGTGTGTCTGTGTGCACATGTGCATTCACGTGTACTTGTGTCCGGGTTTTTACTCCCCCAACGTATATATAAGTTTGCCTACAAAGGATGTGCTATGTACTGAGCAGGGCACGCACAGGTCAGTCTCGTATTGGACTGCTGCCTCGGAATGCTGGTGCTGCCCACCCAAGACCGTAGGACATGACAGGCTGGGAGCTGTCCTTTCACTCTCACCACTTAGGACAGCTGAGGGCTGGCTACCATAGAGCACTCCAATTGAGTGATAAAAGACACATGTTAAAAGGCTTGATCTCCCTATTTTAAAGGAAGGAGGATCCCTGTTAGAACCTTTACAACTGCGTTCATCAGCTCAGGAACCACAGAGTTCAGAGTCAACAGTCAAAAGCAGGATAGAAAGAGAGGAAGATCCTTGTTTGCTTACTCCTTCTCCATGCATTTTCAAAATACAATGGTGGGAGAAGGTTTGTTCATTTTTCCCATAGATACGTCTTAGGGAATTCATTTAAATAGAACAAAATAGTCTTTCTATGACTGAACAGGAACAGAATTGGTAGTATTATTTTAGCTTCAATGTGATTAGGTGGGAACATGCCTTTGTTATTTGCTTCCTGTACTCCAAAGGCAGCATTGAATGTAGTCTTGTTTCCCTTGGATTTCTGACAAATGGGAATGGTTACTTTCTCTTTAACAAAAATTAAAAAATGTTTTCCACACATCTCCAGGAATACTAATACTTTTATTAATAAATGAAAATATTTTGTTTCAAAGAACTACCAGAACTTAGATATTCTTTTTGTCATTGTAATATTCTTATCAGGTATCTTGGGCAGGCATTAGGAAGTATTCAGTTTGTTTGGTTTTTTTAACCGTGAATAAATGTAAGCAGTACAACGATTACTGAGCACTTTATACATATCATTACACAAAGATACAGGGGGGTTAATTACAAGTTTAGATGCTCCCAAACATGGCTTTTAAAAAGCATGTAGCATGAAAGCACGTGAGAAACATGAGCTTGAACCTAGAATTTAACTGTGAGACCCAGAAGCTGGCTTTTAACAAAAATGATGAATCATCAAAATCTGTGTTTATTTCTTCTGTTCTTGCTGTTTTATAGTATTTACTGCTCCAGCACCTTATTCTGGTGCTAGTTGGCTCCCACTCATCACAATTTCTCTCAGTAGTTCAAATTTAAGTTAATATGTTGTCTGTCTCAGGGACTATTCTAATATTATTTCTCCTATAAATAAGTTGCTATATGTTAATGAAATTATAAGCATGAGATGGTCTGCAATTATGGCCTCAGTTACTTTTGAAATCATCAATATGTTTGTATGTATTCCATCAAATGTAAAGTAAGCCTTGGCAAAAATAATTCCCTTTCCTTTTAAAATGCATTATTATACTGTAATTCTTTTTCATCTTATTGAGGTCCAGATAATTATTTGAGTATCTTTCAACAAAAAGTATATGAAACTTTATATTAAACCAAACTGATAGGCAAGAGTAGCCATTATCGTGGGGGAAAGGACTTTCACAAGATACTGTAAAGTTAAAACTACCTTCACTGGTTAATGTAAATGCAAAGGGAGTAGCAGTATAAGAATCAGACTTTAGAAAACACCTGGCAGT
>VMDR010030376.1:0-12407 GCA_007922815.1 Macrotus californicus
AAGCAGTCCACAATCTTGCATTATAACTTTTAAATGTTTAGAGATAAAGTATGTAGGCCTCTATTTGTATTCCTGATGTGGGAGCAAGGTTGGGAGCAGATCTGCCAATGGTACGTAGTCTTCTCATCCAAGATTGGTGAGACAGAGACAGGAAAAATGAAGGCCCTTATGCCAATTTGAAAACCAACTAACCAACCAACCAATCAACAAAAGACAGAATAAATAACAACAGAAAACATACACTGAATGTGTTTCTGCCTGCTCACACCATGCACTTCATATCCTAGACATAGTCACTCTGAACTCATCCTTTTTACACAAACCTGTCCTTCTTAAATTTTTTTTTTTTTAAAGCAAAGCAGGCACATCCTACAGAGCCTTTGCTTTCCTGATTTGATTATGTTCAATCCATTGGCCACCTCCTAGTGTGAAATGGAATTTAATTGTAATATACTTAATTCAGAAAGTCCATATACAGGTATTTTGAGATTCTTAGAATCCTAGGTAGTGTTTAGAGGTGACCAGGTACACAGAGCTCCAATAACAGAGATTGACCAGAAACTCAGAAGGACAAATGTCTCATCTTAGGTTCCTTGCTGATGCACTGAAAAATGTTACTAGGATACTATTCCAACGTCAAATGGCATTACTTCCTATACCATCAGGGACAGCACTGCCTTTCCAGAACAATGAGATGGTCATCAAGACAGAAGGCAGCTGAAATGTGAATGAAATAGGCAAACACACACAGAGGAGTGAAGCCAGGCACCCAAACGATGAATACTACATCACCAGCTCTGGGTTTTGAGCTCAGAAAGGCTTATACCAACACACTTTTTTTTTTTAACGTTCTACAGATCAATAAAAAGAGAGCAAATTTATTCTTCCTGAGAGTAGGTATTTAAGAAATTTGCAAGGATTATTAGGAAAGCTTTTTTTAAACATCTCTTTGGACTTACTTCATAAGGTTATATGAAACAATGAGATCATTGTTCTGTATCAGAGTCTAATCGCCTTGAAAATACCATTTTACTGTCTGGTTCCGTTGCTTTGTAGTTGAGTGTGTATTATAAAGTCTGAGATCTACATATAAGCCACAGGGACTAATGGGCTCCTCACTGCCACAGCCTATACTTGTAATCAGACAATCAATACGGCTAACATGTGCCAGCTTCACCGGAGGAGGGAGAGAGAGCCTGTTTGAGATCCATGATACTCAAGAGAAATAACGCAATGCAGCTGTATGAATGGAGCTCATTGTTTGCCTGTATTTTAAATGTTCTCATTTTTCGCAACATTTTATGGAAAGCTCTTAAAAGGCCTTCATTGAGAGATACTCATTAAATGTCAGTTTTAAAAGAGGTGTTGTTGATGTAATGCAACATAATCTGCTTTTACATAAGGCTTTTTATCCCAGTGTGTTGAGGAGTGCTTTGCCAACCCAATTCTATCACCAAAATCCAAGATGTAATTCACTGAAGCTAGGCAATCTGCCTTCTGGGTTTAAATGTAGGTGCATGAAATATTTTTTAGCAGCAATCCTTCAAAAAGATTGGCCTAAATCTGGCACATGACTGACTTCCTCCAGGGTAAGTAGACACTGAATATTTATTCATTCAATAACCATTTATTGAGTAGCTACTAGACACCAGGTGCAGTGCTAGGTAGTGAGATAAGAAAACTATTGTCCTTAGCTTGTAATAACAGAAATATACGTGAAAGTACATTGATAACCATGAAGTATAAAACTGCAATGTACATGCAATTTATGTCATGTAAGTGTAAATTAAACATAAGAAACCTGTGCATCTAGGAGTTGGACTAGAGCATTGGTGCTCAAAACGTGGTCCCAGCACACACTCTGTATCAATGAAATGCAGATTCTCAAGCCACAGAATTACTTAATTCTAAACTTAGGGGCTCACCCCGCAATCTGTGCTGCGACAACCCCCTCCCACCCAGCCGATTTTGATGCTTGCTCAAGTTGGAAAATCACTGGCCTAGAGAAGTGACTCCCAAACTCTGGTACATGTTTTAATCACCTGAGTAGTGCTTAAAACTCCCAGTGCTCAGGCCACAGCCCAGACCAATTAAATCAGAATCACTGGGGTAGATGAAGCGACGTCTGTGCCAGATCTTAAAAGTAAATAAGACATTTCCAGAAAGACATAGTATGAAGGCATTTCATTCAGAGGGAAGATGCCACAAAGGCTCAGAAGCATGAAAGAGCTCTGTATTTTGGAGGTCAGATCAACACTGGTGCTGAAGCATGAAGTCTGAAGGGAGAAAAGGAAGAACGAATTAGAACAGTAGACAGGGGTCAGTTCCCAGACGGCTGCAATTCGAAGGATGAATGGATGTTGGTGATATTTTTTCTGTTGTTTTTTTTTTTTTCTGATTGCAAAATTGGTGTGGGTTCCATGTTACTACCTACCCATCCTGCTTCCTGGGCTCATCTTTCCTGGTGAAACCATTCCTCTCAGCTGAGGCTGTTTGTGATTAAGATCAGTGATTATTTAGCACTCAACAAAATTCAGCCACATGCTGCTCTGAACGGAAGGAGAGATGGAATTGGTCGTAGATAATTCAGAAAAAAAAAAGGTTGCTTTAGATATTTTCCCCCCGCGGAGTTGGGGAGGAACTCTGGAATAAGTGCATCTATCCTCTAAGAAATCAAAGCCAGACCAAGGAAGTGGGTGGAAAGAGCCTTCTGAAGGGCCTCAGCTGCCACATGCCTTCTGTCTGCTGTGGGCACAGCAGCTGCACAGGCCCCTCTTGTGGGGAGACAAGAGAGGATTCTTTCAGTCTCATGACCTCAACCCCATCTTCACTGGTAGAGAAGAGAGAAACTGAAATTCTTCCCTGTGACTGAGCACATGAGAATGTGACAGTTATTTGGGGTAACAGGTTTCCCGTGGGCCCTTTGGCCAACAAGAGCTATTGTGTGGGGTGCGCATACCCATGCTGGCTTGTGTCAAGAGGGGCAGGGAAGAAGGACAATAGGGAGACAGGAGTGGTCCATTCTTTGATTTATATAATATGAATATTTCTGAGCGACAGAGATGGGCAGAAGCCTTAGCACAGGAGTAACAGTGGTTGAGCAAAGTGTTGAGCACCCTCTGCCCACCTCTCCCCTCTTCCACCTCTTCTTGAACATTTTCTGGATGTCAGATGCTCTAACAGAATCTGCTCTTTAAATTAGATTCAAGGTCAATATAAACTACGTGTTCACATTCACAGCCTGATGGTAGATCAAGCAACTCTGAATCAGCTGTGAAGATAAAGGTTCACACCCAAGCCTGTACAAACTTTGTTAGGCTCAAATCTCTCCCTTTGAAACATGAATAGAATATGGGAAGGGAAGGAAACATACAAAACGAAAGGAAGTGGGGCTGTATGCCCATTGGACAGGATGTATCAGCGAATTAAGCCTGAGGTCGTGGTGTACAATTTAGGCTTACTTGGAATGAAAGTCAGCTCATCATTTGATTCCAAATTGGGCTCCATCATCTATTTCGGCATCTTCTCATATCTCCATCCATCATATCACATGATACATTGGAAGAAAAGGCCAGGTCAGTTTCCTCATAGCAGGTGATTTGGTTTTTCTTCTCAGTTAATTTTTAATGGATCTCTTCTGGTTGACTCTTTACTATATGGTTAAGCCTTACTCTGCACCAAGCTATGATATGCACTTTATATGGCAATGTGATAGCATAATTCTTAAACCATAGGATTTGGAATCATTCTGCCAGGTTCAAATCTCAGCTTTTTCCCTTTGGGCAAGACACCTAACCTAGTCTGGCCTCAGTTTCCTCATATGTTAAATGGGAATAAGGATACTAGTACTTGACTCATTGAGTTAGTATGAGAGTTAAACTTACTCATGTGCTATGCTTATATTATCGTGCCAGACACATAGTAAGTACCCAGTCAGCATTATATATTACCATGAGCCACCATTTTCACCATTTATGTACACCTCTCCCTGTTTGCAAAGTGGAAGGCGGGGAGAGATTTAGAGAGTTTAAGTTCCAGTTCAAAGTCATGCAACTTGTAAATGGGAGATTCAGAATTCAAACTTACTTCTGGGGGTAGAATCCATGCTTTTCAACTGCACACTAGACAGCCTCCACCAAACAGTGGCTCCTTATTACTTGAGCATTTAAATCAACCTCTCCTCTCCTTCTCAAAATGATTCCCAGTTTGCCCTCCCCATAATTTATTCTCAGATCTTACGCTTTTCTGCTCTTGTTTGACTCGTCCCCTCATTTTGCCATTTTACTGTTGCGTCTCTACATTATACTCACAACAGTGTTTAATACCATCTGTTCTCCACTAGTCATTTTGCCTCCACACATTCCTAAAGATAAGACGATTTCTTAAGAAAAAATAGAATAAAGCAGGAACAGACTCTCAGATGTAATCATCATGATGTGCGATGAATGTCTGAGCATTTGCCCGATCATTGCTCTTTCAAATAGTCCTTTTCTTGTCTGCACGGCAGGGACGTGGTAACTCTCTTCTGAAGACAGCTGCCTGTTGCAGTCTGGGTGAAAAGCTCCCCCAACAGATCTGTGTGGAGCTGAACGATGAGAGATCAAAAATGGTGTGCGTTTCAGGTTTATGTGTGTGTGTATGTGTACAAATTATATATATATATATATATATATTCATGTATATAGGTGTGTACCCATATTCATACACATACACATCTATATAATCATTTTGATCAGATATGATATAGTTGGCCTTTTATGGAATATGTCTACAAACCACCGCCATAAACTGAAAAACAAATAATTCAGTTACCTACCAAACTACTGAATTGAAATCATTGAAACTGAATCGTTTTTCTGGGTCTATCTAGGTATAGGTAATTTGAGAAGTCAGTTGTTTTTGCACATGTATATGACATCTAACGGGTTCATCTTAGCCCTACAGTACCAAATCTTCACAATCATGACAAAACATGGTGGCATGCAGCCCAGCAGTAAGGCATGCTGTGTGTTTGTGTGACTGTAGCCAATCGACCTGTTCTTTTGTCCGAGTTTCCAGTTAGCCACGTAGCTGTGGTTTCTTGGGCTCATACTTTTTACGCTCTCTCCTGGGTACAGTACTTTGCATATGGTTTTTACTCAAAAAAGAAGTGTAATTAACTGAGACTCTCTCTTTTTAGACCTACTATTTAACTGGCCCAGAAGTTACAAGTTTTAAAGATGTTATTTTTTAAAAATCTGGTGAAACTAGTTAACGAGTCAACATTTATTGAGCACTTATTGTGTCAACTATGTGCATTGGAGGAATGGGAAGAAGTGTTAGAAAACAAGGAAGCCCACGACTACCTTCAGGCAGCTCCCAGACGACTTGCATTATAACCGTGCCTCTAAATAATTATTGAGCTACTGATCTTGTCTCTGGGCCGTGAAAGTCTAACCATGTTCTAGAAACAGACGTAGCATCATTTCCTGCGGCAGGCTGCGCGAAGAGAAGAAACTGTGTGTGCTGTGCTTTTCACTTTTTTTAGGCTACAGAAAAACTCAGGAAAACCACATAAGAGGAAGCCCAACTTTCTGGTGTAGCCAATATATGAACATGCTTGCTGACATAAATGATTATGAAACAGCTCCCGGTTGGTGTAGGCTCTGGGTCACATGCCCACCCACCCCTTCTCCAGTGGTCCTTCAGAATTCCATACACGTTGGGAAGATAATCACAAAGTCAGGAGGTCCCAGGAAAGGCATGTTCGTTTCCAACTGCACCATAGCCATTCAGTCGGTAATCATGGCTACATCACAGTGGTTCCTTTTGGGGGATAAATGAAGAGAAAATGGAGATTTGAGGTAGGTTGGGGATCTAAAATGCTTCAAAATGATCGTTGCCTGTGCACGACATCACTGGGATATTTCAGAGCTCTGCCCCTTCTGTTATTTATTCTGCACACATTTACTTCATGGTGCCAGGTTGCAATTTACACATTTGGGTCCCATACATGAAAAGGATGTAGATCCTGTTCATAAAGGAATTTATATGTCTGGCTAGACTATTTGAAGGCCACAGATGTATGAGACCCACTTCTAATCTTCTGAAGGAACAACGGTTAGGCTCTGAACCTATAGACATTATTTGCTTTAAGAAACGACAGCACAGGAAGACCTAAAGTATACCACAGAGTATGAATAAGTTGAGAATGATATTATACTGCAGCTTAATGCATACTGTAGCCAAGGGCAAGATATCTCATAACTAATTACATTCATTTTGCGCTTAACAGAGACATTGAAAGTACAGATCTGAAAATGTGTAAGTTGAACTTCTGTTAAAATTACACCCTCCCTAAGGAAAACAATTCTCTTGCTCTACTTTAGGCTGCATCCACAGGCTGCCCAGACCCTTCATTTAATTTGGAGAAAAACGCCATCCAACTGCTGTCAGGGATCATGTAACAACCCGTTGTTTGGCTGATTATTTTTTTTTCAAACCTTCTAACTGTACATTTATGTTCTGGTGACCCTGCCTTAGGCTACGTGAGGGAGACAGAACTGAAAGAGGCAATGAAAAGGAAAATGTGCATCGTTACAGAGTATCGGTGTTTATAATACTTCCACATTTAATTGTCCCAAAGGCTCTGCAGTTAGTAGTACCGTTATTGTCCCTGATTGTTAGGTGAGACATTATTTGAAGGGAAATGACGGAGGCAGGATTCAAGCATAGGTTTTCTGCCTCCAAATCTTGGTTTTTTCCTCACATTCTAAAATCCAGCATGTGCTGGGATAAATCTTTGTTAGAATCATGTTTTCAATGCTGCTTAGTTTTCTTTTAATGTATTATGTGCACAAGTCAGAATTCAAAGCCTGCGGTTCTCTAAAAGAAACCTCATGTGTGTCAAATATCCAGAGCTAACTATTTGCATCTTAGGAATCTGGGAAACAGTATGGCATTTATTGGTCATCACAAGTTTCTTTTCTGTTAAGGCTAGAAGTTTAATTCTGGCCTTGACTTGGAATTTATCTTATAATAGGTCACCAAGAACAACAGGTTACTGAAGACAAAGCAATAGCATTAAGGCTTTAAGTAAAGCTCGAAATATTTTCAGCAGAGAGTAGCTCAAGTCCACATCAACCAATATTTAAATAATACCTAAAATGTGTAGGACACTGTGTAGGTGTCATTTGGGAGCAGGGTGGGGCATACACCTTGTTTTGCCCTAAATAGTCTTGATACATACATGCCAGTTGCCCTTAGTGTCTTGTCTGCTTGGAGACAATGATTTCTTCATTCTCAAAAATTACATGCTCAACCTAGTTAGAAGAGATTCAAACTCAAGAAAAACTCAGACTGTCCTCCAGGAGCTTGTATCTGATGAAAGATAGAAGGAGGGATATGAGAAAAGTATGCCTATGTATGTAAAATAAAGCATGATGTTTCAACTATTGTTTTAAAATGCTGTAAAGCAAATGCTGTGGGAGTTTAGAAATAATGTACTTAGTTGGGGTTAATTTCCGAGGAAAATGCTGCTTTATGCCGTTGTCAACGGCAGTGATGAGAGTTATTAGAAACGCAGGGTGGGGTCCGTGCAACATCTGCCCTGGTGTGGAGAACCAGTGGTTCAGGCCTAATTTTCCACGGGGAAGATCTATTTGGTTCTAGTCGTCACTGAGCCGGCCAGCCAATTCGAGACTTTGTATCAGTAAACGGCAGCAACTGCAGAGAATTCCTGGTGTCCCAGCTGCGGGTTTATACTCTAATTGTTTCTATTTCCTCTTGCTCAAACTGATACAGAAGTTAGTGTGGTGACTAGGAAGTGCGGTGCTTTTGAACCAAGAATGTGGTCTACAAAAATGCCCATTAGAAGCACTTTCCCCTCTCTGCTCTGTAGTGTGTGCCCTCTGATCTTGTGAGAGCGCCTATTTAAACGGCACGGCCTTTGGTGGTAAGAACATACATTCTAGGCTGGTTCCTGCTGGAACAGCCTTAATCTGATCTTTAAAGCCTTCCGCTCTGTGGTCATCCCTATGTTGAACAATTACGTCTCCCCAGTAGGAACCTGTTCTTATCTTCCACCAATTTCACAGTTGTAGGAAACATTGTTTACTGCCTTGCTAAAGCATTTATTTTTAAAAGTTTAGTATTTGTTTGCATGTGGATCACACTGGGCCCTCTGGATGACAAGAAAAAGAAGCCCTCCTCATGACCTTTGACCTTAGTGGAATGGCCACACACCCCACTTTGCTTAGTTCAGGTTTGTACCAGATATCCTGACGTAATTCTCAGTAATATCCCTTTTCCCTCTCAAAAGTGTCCCCATTTGGAGAAGAAATGACATGGTTCCCTAGATCAGTTAGGCACATGGGAAACACAAACAGAAAAAGACCATGAACACAACACAGCAATGTGTGGTAAATGCCAGATAGATGATGCATGCCGTCAATGAAGGCAACCACATTTCAGAGCGGGGAGAGACTGCTGAGGGCCTCAGCCATCTGCTTGAAGAAGATGGGACCAAAGTTGGCTCTGGAAGGACACGCAGAATTCCAGCAGGCCGTGAAGAAAGGAGATCAGGCAGTAAAACCGTTGCTTGAGAGACTCCTAAAATCAAAGCAAAACATAATTTTTCAGGCTAAATAGAGCCTTGTAAAAATGATTCCCTCCCCTCTTCCAAGTAGCCAATGTCACAGGCAAACCAGCTTGGCGGCTTGCGCAGAAAACCCATTTTGGTCCATTTCAATATGTGGGTGTTTTCCAAACGTTCACTCTGATTCCCCGCCACATTAATGAGCTATTTGCCTTGCTGACATAAATACTATTTCATGGTTATGGAGGGGACAGAGCATGTGCCAGTCAAGGAGTCCCCAGGGCAGCCTGGAATGGCAGTTCCAAGATGTGGAATTGCACACACCATCCATTGGCTATTTGGCTGCATATTCAACCACCCTCTTGGTCCAAATGGGTACAGGGACACCATAAGAAGGAAATGGCGAATGCGAACACACGCTCAGCTTTCAAAGGACCCAACAGGATGTAGTGAAAATTGTCCATTACTTAGCTTTCAAAACGTCCATAGTGAGTAGCGTGGGGTTTAATGCTTTTGAACCTAAGGTGTGAATGTCACAACCACCCTGTCTTCTTTGAGCATTGTTCCATTAAATTAAACATACATGGCTGTTTGATTCTAAGACTTTTCTGATATCAATGGTTTTTAGACTTTTTTAAAGGATTAAAACCGTTTATTCAGACAAAACCTTAGAGATAATTAATGTTCATTTGTATGGGACAAAACTTGCTGCTTACTAATCTAATATCCACTCTCTCGTTCTTTTTATTAACAAAACCCTGATTTTTACTTGGAGCAGCAATATTCCCAGTTTAAAACAATAAACACTGAATTTCCCAGCTTTCCTTTTACCTAAAGGTGTCTAGATGATGCCGATCTAGCCAAAAGACAATAAAATATTAGGTGTCCAAGAGATCTCTTCAAAGAGGTCTAAATCATCTGACATGTACCTTTCCGCTATTCTCCTTTCCTTTTAGCCTGAATCACAGACATGATGGCTGGAGTTCTGGCAGCCTCCTTGAAAGCATGAAAATGGGGTCATACTTTGAAGATGTAGGAAAAAAAGCCATACAGAACTTGGGCATCTAATGATACCATGGAAATATCACCTAACCTCTGAACTGCCTACTTCTGAACTTGCTTATGTGAGAAAAAATTCTCTTGTTTCTTTATGTTATAGTTTGAAAGTCTTTGCATTAGCAGAAAATGGGCAGTTTTAACATTAAACTGTTAAACTGATAAATGTTGACCTGTTAAATGTTAAACTGACAAATTAGATACTTTTCTGGTTAAAATAAAGGCAATAGAGACCAGAGTTCAACTTACCATAACATTTGAATTATAAGATATTTATTAGACAACTTTGAGTTACTATGATACTTTTGGGGGCACTAATAATAAAGGGCCATCTATAAATTACTTACTTTTATTAGAGTCATGACCCTTTGCTTGGCTGCAGAATACTTTCTGAGGTAGAAATATTGGAGGAAACTATAATTTCTTCTCTTACTTCAGAGTAAGTTCTGGTGAATCCGGTATGGTTTATTGCAGACTTTAGTCACTATTGGATACCCTAAATTCAAAGGCATACCAGGTTTTTGTTTATGTAGTGTTCCATTCTTTGGTGAACTAGCCTCCTCCATAGCAGCCTTGCATCATTCAGATGCATCCATGGGCCTGACTGTTCCCCTTGCAAAGGTGTCAGTTTGGTCACATGATCCAGACTTGGACTATCTGACTGTCCATCTCCTAGCTACAAGAGAGTTAAGGATGTTCTTTTTTTTTTTAATATATTTTATTGATTATACTATTACAGTTGTCCCATATCCTCCCCCCACCCCCCTCCCTGCACACCCCTTCCCCCCACACTCCCCCTCTTTAGTTCATGTCCATGGGTCATATGTATGAGTTTTTTGGCTTCTACATTTCCTATACTATTCTGAGTTAAGGATGTTCTTGACCAAAGACATACCAATGAGAGTACCCACTGGGGCATTTTCTGGAGCAAAAGGTCTTTTCTTGGATCCTAAGTTGTAGAGGCTGTGCACCTTTAAGCTGCTGGAGGCTGTCTTACAAGGACATAGAAAGAACTTGCCTGAAAATAGAGCTCTATAACATTATTTATAAGAGAACACTAATCCAGGCATGTTGAAGACATTGGACTTTTTCAGTTATATGAGTCCATTAATGCCTTGTTCTATTTCTGTCATTTGCTATCAAAGAGTTCAACCAGTGCAGGTAGATCTCTATGAACTGTGAGAAACTGAATTAACTTGGCTAAGCAGGATCAGGAATTGATGGAAACAGGACTCTAATGTGGGCAATCTGTACTCATCTCCGTCCTCTGTTCATGACACTGTGCCACCTCCCCAGGACAATGAATACCAATCACAATTTATGGAAATCATGTTGATTTACCATTAGGCTTTCTAAAATATTACATTTCTACAAATATAGTTTCCAGGTGCCAAATTTTATGCTAATTCTAACTGGTAAAGTTATGAAGCAGAGTTATCACTCTTTGTTATGAAAATAATCCCATATGTACAAAGCTTTAGAGAATGTTTTAATGAGACAAATCCTTTCTGAACACCTACTATGTCCATGGCATTAGATTAGTTGTTAACAGGGAAACAAAAGAATAAAACAAATGGACATAAACAGTCAAGCATAACATTTTAAGTCACTGTATTTCAAGATGGGAAGTGGTAAGTGCCATAACATCAGTGCAAATAAAATGCTGTCGCAGAAAGGAGGGGGTCAGTCGGGAACGGTTTCCTGAAGCTAAGCAAGAAAGGACTAAATGTGAGGCAATGTGAGCAGGGCATTTCAGGCCGGTGCTGTTGGACAGAACTTTCTGTAAAGTGGAAATGTTCTACATATTCCCTGAGAAACATGGTAGATGCTGGCCACATCTGGCTATTAAGCACTTGAAATGTGGCTAATTCAATAACTATCTGGCTAATATCTACCATATTGGCTACTAAAGTTCTGGACAAATAAATAACTAGCACAAGCAAATGTCTAGGATGGGAAAAAGGGAAAGCACAGAATGTACATGAAAGAGAAAGCAACTTGTCTATTTCAGCTGAAATTGAGCTTATAAAGTGAAGAGAGAAATGACATTTGGTAAAGTTGACTGGGCTCAAATCATGAAAGATTTTTCATTTTGGGCACTGTTTGAGATCAGTAAGGAGCAGATAATGATTCCCAAGCTAAGAAGTGGTCTGATCGGCCTTATACTGTAGGAAGATTAAACTGGCAGCTGTGGATACATAGAACCAGGAACACTACATCATAGAAGCAGAGATGCCACATGTAAGATCAGAGTGGGAGTCCAGACAAGTTCATGAAAGCCTGAAGACAAGTTAATAAAAGACAGTGACAGAGGAAATGTAGTAAAAAAAAAAAAAGACAGATGTGAAATACATCATGCAAATAGAAACAAGACAACTAAAAACTGATTAGAAAAATTAGACAGTGAGGGAGAAGCATGCATTTTGGAGAACAAAGAGTAGAAAAGAACTTACAAGAAAAATAGATTTGGTAGTATAGCTATCTGGTTTAGAGAGACATTCTGAACTTTATTTTAGATCTTATGGGTAAAAGTGCTAGCTTTGTCAATATAATTAAACAGAAATATTTAAAAACACAATAGAATTTTGGGTTGGGGATTTTCTGCAGATAGACCAGGCATTAGGCCAAATCTGGCCTTTCACCTGCTTTGCCAGTAAAGTTTTGTTGGGATACAGCTACCCTCACTTGCCTACATATTGCCTACGGCGGCTTTGCAGCATAAATGCGGAGTTGAGTGGTTTCAGCAAATTCTTACGTTCCCAAAGCTGAAATTATT
>VMDR010030377.1:0-12402 GCA_007922815.1 Macrotus californicus
ATTTGTTGAGGCTTGTTTTGTGTCCTACCATGTGGCCCTTCTTTGAAAATGTCCCATGTATTTGAAAAGAATGTATATTTTACTTTTTTCGGGTGAAAGTTTCTGTATGTATTATTTATGTCCATGTGATGTAGTGTGTTGTTCAGTCTCACAATGTCCTTGTTGATATTCTGTTTGGAAGATTTGTCCATTGTTGATGGTGGGCTGTTACAATCTCCTATTATAAGTTCGTTCCTATCTATATCTTTCTTGAAGTCCTCCAAGATGTTACTTTCTTGAAGTCTTCCAAGAAGTTGCTTATATATTTGGGTGGTCCTATGTTGGGAGTATATATGTATACAAGGTTTATAGCTTCCTGATGGATTTTTTCCCCTTAGAATTATGAAATAACCTTTGTCTCATTTTATGACCTTTGTTTTGAAATCTATTTTGTCTGATATAAGCATTATTACCCTGGCTTATTTTTTCCTGTCCATTTGCTTGTGATATTTTTTTCAACACTTCACTTTCAGTCTGTGTAGATCTTTTGTTCTGAGGTGGGTATGTTGTAGATAGCATATATGTGAGTCATGTTTTCTTATCCATTCAACTACACAATGTCCTTTGATTAATGTTTAATCCATTTACATTTAAGGTGATTATTGATAGGTACTTATTCATTGCCATATTCCCCTATGTATCTGTATTCCTCTCTCTACACTTTATCCTTTCATCTTCTTAAAGCAGTACCTTTAGCATGTCTTACAATGAACTATTTCTTCATATTTTCTGATTTGTAGTGCTTATGTTGAGAAATCATTTGCTAGCTTAATTGGAACTCCCTTGTATGTTACGCTTGCTGTTTTTAAGGTTCTCTCTTTGTCTTTAAAATTTGGAATTTTAATTTTAATGTTTCTTAGTGTAGGCTTCTTTGGGTTTATCTTGATTGCAACCCTGTGTATTTCTGGAACTTGCATGAATTTTCCCCTCTCCAAATTAGGGAAGTTTTCTGTCATTGTTTTTTTTAAACAGACTTTCTATCCCTTGCTCCTTTTCTTCCCATTGTGGTATTTCTATGATGCAAATGTTGTTACATTTCACACTGTCCTGAAGTTCCCTTAATCTATCCTCATACTTTTTCAGTTCTTTTTCATTTTCTTTTTTTGCTCTACCTGGCTATTTCTTTCTGCCTTGTCTTCCAGCTCACTGATTTGGTCCTCTGCTTCATCTGCCCTGCTTGAAATTCCTTCTACTGTATTTTTTTTAAGTTATTGTTCTTCATTTCTTCCTGGTTCTTGTTTATAATTTCTATTTCCCTATTCATGCTATTGTAGTTCCCACTCAGTTCCTTTTAGTTGTCAATGAGTTTCTTGAGCATCCTTATAACTATTTTTTTGAATTCTGTGTCTGATAGATTTGTAGCCTCAATTTCATTTAGCTCTTTTACTGAAGAGTCTTCCATGCCTTTCAGTTGAGAGTCCTTCTTTGTCTCCCCAGTTTAAGTGACTCTTTTTGTTTGTTTCTGTGTCTCAGGATGCTCTGCTTTGTGTGCCTTTCTTCATGGGGAGGACTTCTGTGCTGGAATTCTGTGGAATTCAGTGGTACAGTTTAATTGGTCTCCTTGTCTGGATGCTCTAGGGTTGTCCTTTATTCTATTTGTGGGAGCTCTCCTGTGGTACTTATGCTTTACTCGTAGGTGGCTTCTTTGTTGTTGGGTCTCCCCTCTTGCAGACTTACTGATAATCACAGTTCCCACGTTATTTTATATGCTATTGTACAGGTGTTGGTTAACAAGGCAGTATTTCCAGACAACCAGTCCTATGCCACCAAAGGAACCCCCCTACCACATCAGCATACTCAACCACAATTGAGCAGAGATTAATAAAGGTGAAGAGAGATTATAGATATTTTAAAAACGACAAAGGGAATGTGAGATGACTAAAAGAGGGGAGAGTGTTATTGAGTGGGAAAAGGGTGAGAATTGATAAGAATAGGGATGGAGCCAAGATGAAGAAAGGGAGAACAAAATTTAAAATGTAAGTAATACAGAGAAGCATGATGGTAACAATGCGGTAAAAATAGGGAAGAGAATCCTATGAGGTCTGAAGTAAAATTGAAAACATATGGTGTAAGAGGGACACCATCCCACAGAATTTTTCCCAGCTACTGTGAATGAGAAATAAGTCATCCTGGACACATCTTGTTGCTCCAATGGGAAAAGGGGTGGCAATTTCCTCTAGTGGGGAATGCCCTGAGACATTCTCCCAAATGGCTTTTATTGGGAATGGTATGTGTAGGTGTATATATGCATAGCTCATCAATCAATGTCAAAAGGCTATAGTCATACAAAAACAGGTATTATCTATAGATAACAATTGAAGGAACACAGAGATTTGTCATAGGTCAGGGTCTGTTAGTCATGCTGATGTCAGAGCGTCTTTAAGGTGTGTTTCATGAGATAAGGAGTTTACTCCTTATCCCTTGAACTTAAACATCCAGTTTATATCAGCAGAGCCATACCAAGAAAGGAAGCTTCAAAGGATACAATATATTCATCAGGCCTGATTCCCATGGGAACCCTTGGTGTTAGAGCCAGGTCTTGTCTGCCACCCACATTACCTGGTCTTCCAGGGAGACTTACTAGTTCTTTTCAGAACCTGCCCTTGTGGGGCTGCAGTCTCTGAAACCACACAGAGTGGTCCCCAACACTTCCATCTTTTTTGTTTGTTATGGCAACAAAACCAAAAGCACTGATGCTGCTGCAATCAACAGGGTTATGCTGGGCAAAGCAGGTTTCAAAGGACAAAATGTACATTCTTTCCCAGGGCAGATTTGCCCCCAGGAGCCATTCATTTCAGTATGAGGCCACAGCTGCCTTTGGCATTGTTTTCAGGCTGAGTCAGGTGGGGGGAGCAAAACATCCAAGAGATTAGGAGACTTTTTACAAGTAGAATGAGGACTCAGGTTATGACAAAGCCAAGGGGTGACGGTCTTTCCACCCCTTCTCTATAGTCCCTTAGGTCCCTCCCTGATGGTCCCTTCATGACTGTGCCTATCTTAGGTTGTTTCTCCCTTGAGGAATCTTACCCATCATTGGCTAAACAGTCATCTGCCTGGGCCAAGCAGGGTGAGGTGAGGGAGGCAGGGGCTGTGTTCCTGCCAGGAGGATAGGTTCTGTCTCCTTACTGCTCATGGCCCCAAGGCCTTTTCACTCAGCCCTAGCCATGGGAGTCTTGTCTGTTAATGAAGCTACAGTCCCTGTAACCAGGCAGGGTGGCTCCCAACATATCCCCATTTTTTGTTTCTTATGGTAGATACAGTGGTAAGTCTGATGAAGCCAGACTTGCTCTTCACATATATGATCCTTAGAAAACAATTTGTATATGCATTTGAAGGCATAAAAGACCACAATGATTAAGAGGTATCCTATAGCCTCCATGACCCAGACATGCAAATTTTGTCCTTCCAACAAAGTCTTTGGATGGAGCTATTGTAAATTGTCATGCAGGGTCTGAAAGACCTCCTGCTCAGAGAGTCACTTAATGTGCTGAAGTTGTTGACATAGCTCAAGCTGGAGTTGATTGATTTGTACCTTGATATTGGAGGAAAAGGCCCCTCTCAGGTGATGTTGGACCCCCTCCCATGAGTGCTGACTGGAGTCCCACTTCAGGGGGGTGACACACAGCTTAGAGAAGCCGGGATCACAAATGAGTTGTTGATGAGTGATAAGAGCATCCTGCTGTTCTCCCAGCCATATTACTGAAGACTCTGACTGAGAGTCTGAAAAGGATCTCCTGGTCAGTACATGTTTGTTGGATCTTTTCTTGAGTTATATTGGTAAAGAGGGCATCAACAGCATGAGCAGTCTGGATGGACTCAGCCAGAGCAGTGGCAGCTGCTGCAGCAGAAGCAGCTATAATGATAGCAGAAACAATACAAGCGATGAGAGTTCCTAAGAAGTACACACCCTCACTTGAGAGAGAGCATGGTTGAGGGTGGCCAGGCCTCCTGGATCTTCCCATTCACAGGTAACATTAACTGGCAGCCAGATTTCTGTTTGTCTGAGAACCCTATATTCTGCATGACCTCTTTAGCCCTGCTATTAAGGGTATTTAAATCTCCCCACATTATCCCCTTGGGTTCAGGTGGTGGAGTGGTCACCATGGCCTGCTTTCCTCAATTCTGGTGACAGACTGAGATCCGATATCGGCGCTCGGTCATGGCCATCTGGGAGAGCTGGTCAGTCAGGTCTTTGAGACGTTGGATCCTTTTGGTCTGAATTATCCACAAGGGTTGGTGAGGCCTGTCTCCCACAGTAGGGTTTCACTCTTTTGGTGGGTAGCTACAAAGGACCTGCAGGGACTAAAACACAAGCATATCCTCTTCCCCATGTTGACAATTCAACTGGCCCCTCCCACAGTCCTTCTTCCAAGGGATCTCTGTACAACACTAAGGGATGGGGCCCCTTATTATCCACCTTTTATCAATTGAAATGTTTCTCTATTGGTGTGTTAAGAGAATTATCACAGTTAAGAAAATTGTTAATATACATGGCCAGCATTCTGAAATTTCTGGGAGAGGTTTCCTGGTTCCCCCTTTTTTGTGTGTTAAGAAGTTTTAAAAGTATGATGGGCATGTTCAACAATTGCTTGGCCTGTGGGGTTATAAGGGATGCCTGTTTTGTGTTGAATTCCCCATCTTCATACAAAATCTTGAGTGGATAGGGCTGTATATGCTGGTCCATTATCAGCTTTAACTTCTGGTGGATGGCCCAGATGGCTAAAAGCCTCAAGCCAATGGGCCTGAATGTTCTTAGCTGATTCGCCCATAAGGGATGAAGCATGTAATGCTCCAGAGAAAGTGTTAATAGAGACATGAATAAATTTAAAGTTCCCAAAAGGGAGGTAATGGCTGACATCAGTTTGCCAGATTATTTGTGGCTCTAAGCCTCTGGGATTAATTCCAATAGAAGGCAATGCCTTATTTAAGGCCTGGCAATCTGGACATTCTTTAATAATTTGTTTAGCCCAAGAACATGGGAGTTTAAACTCCTTGCAAAGTGCATGACTATTTTGATGAAAAAATCGATGAGAGGCAACAGCCTTTTGAAAGGTATCTACTATGCTTACTAGAGGATCAGCTTGGGCATTGCTTTCAGTCATAGGACCAGGAAGGCCTGTATAGGAACACATGTGAGTAACAAACAGAATATGTTCCCTTTTATCTAACAAAGTTTGCAAGGTTAAAAATAGACCGAGTAGAGGAATGTCAATGGACCCCTTAAGGAGAGCCTGGTTTATATGAAGGAGAGTATATACAGTATAACCAGAGTCACAAATCAGATTTAAGGGCTAATTAGGCCACTGTTGGAGAGCCATAATGGCTCTTGAGAGCTCGGTCCATTGAGTGGAAACATGACCATAGAAATACAATGTTCTATTCCTCAGTTTCTTGACAGGTCATGGCGGCTTTCCCTGTTTTCCATAAGCTATCAATAAAAACAGTCCTTGCTTTGGGGATAGGAGTCTTACTAATTTTTTCTTTAAAATGAATATTGAGAATTGGAATGTTGTATAATGATTTGTCTGAGGATAGTCTAATTTCTATTTTGCTGACAAAATCTGTGATAGCACATTGAAATTCTAGTGACTGACTGGACAACTGTTGTAAATAGATTAGGGTAAGCGGGACATGAATGATTGCTCGATCATGGCCAAAAAGTTGTTGTGTTCTTTAACATCCTTTAATAATAAGCTGGCATAGAGCTGTAATATAAGTGGTAATAGTACATTGAAGCTGATGGTTGGGAACCACCCTGCCTAGTTTCAAAAGGGGTAACCTCCATGGCTAAGGCTGAGTAAAGAGTTCTTGGGACCAAAAGCCACTAAGGAGACAAAGCTTATCTCCCTGGAAGGGGCACTGCCTCTGCCTCCTTTTACTTCAGTCTTCTGGGCCCCGGGCAGATGACTGGTTAGCCAATGATGGGTGAGATTCTTCAAGGGAGGGACAACCTAAGACAGGCATGGTGGTGAAGGGGCCCTTAGGGAAGGACTTGGGGGGCTATAGAAAAAGGGGGTGATGGACCCTCACCCCTCAGCTTTGACATAGCCTGGGGTCGTCATTCTGTCTGCAAGAAGTCTCCTAATCTCTTGGTTGCCTTATTTCCCTGCCTGCCTTAAACGTGAAACAATGCTGGAGGACAGTGCAGCCCTGGGGAGGAATGGGCAGTTCACTGGGGTGACCAGGCCTAAGAAAAAATGCATAAAATTCTATGAAACCTGCTTTGCTAAGAGTGTCCTCAATTTCCTGATAAGGGTCCAAGCATGAAATGAGTTTGTTTCTTAAAGTTTTATAGCCCTTTAGCTAACTGACCCTGACTCAGAATAAGCCCTCATAGTTCTTTGAATATTATCTGTAAGAAGTAATCAGCAGAATCCTTTCCTTTGTTATCTGTAAAAGGTAATCACCTAAAGCAAATCTGAGCATAATGAATAAGAACCTTTGATGTATGCTATTGGAAAGCAATAAAAGTCTGTCCAGGCAAGGTTAGGGGCACTCTCTCAGTCAGAGAGTGGCTGTGCCATCCCTTTTTTCCCACAGGACTTCTGTAGTCCGTGTGAATTTGTTCATCTCATCCACAACACCACGGGCACCACTGGTCAGAATCTGCATCAGCTGATGAAAGAGAAATAACCATTCTATCATGCCTAACTGAGGTAATAGTTGAGCAATTAATCCTGTGGGGGTACCTAGAGTTGGAAAGCAGAATAGCCTGATGAGAAATTGGTGGTCAACTATTGTGAGCTGTCTTTTATCAATATGTTGATTGACAAGGTTTAGTTCTTGGAGAACCTGGGAAAATAAAGTTCTGGGGGAATAAAATATCCTTTTAAGATATTGAATAAATGAGTAAGGTGATGGGTGGCAATTCCTAGGCTAGGTCGAATCCAGTTAATAACACCCTATTAAGTGTTGGAGATTACTATTGTTGCTGGAGGTTGTCAAGGGCTAGGCATTTGGGGGGATTAATTTGGAGTGTTTAAGGCCAAATTATCCAGTGAAAGAGAATGTGCCCCAGGTATTTCCAAGGTTCAGATTGTTGGACCTTTACAGGGGTGATAATTAAGCCTGCATTAGATACAGCTTCCTTTAAGTAAGCATAGGTCCTAGCTAGCATCTCAGAAGATGGGGCAGCAATTAGAATATCGTCCATATAATGGTATATTATGGAACTAGGGAAACTTTCCCAGAGAGGCCATAAGGTTTGGTAGATGAAATGCTGGCAGATAGTTGAGCTATTTAACATGCCTTGAGGCAGAACTTTCCAGTGGAATCTCTACAATTTTTGAGAGCTGTTAGGAACCAGGACAAAGAAAGCAAATTGCTCTCTGTTCTTTTCAGCCAAGGGAATTGTAAAAAGGCAACCTTTTCAGTCAATGACTAGAAGTGGCCAATCCTTAGGGAGGCAGGCTGAATTTGGGACTCCAGGTTGGAGAGCTCCCATTGGTTGAAGTATCTCATTAATTTTTCTAAGATCATGTATAACCCTCTATTTTCCTGATTTTTTAGGAACTACAAAAATCAGAGTATTCCATGGACTTCTAGATGGCTCAATATGCCCCGCCTCTAATTGTTGTTTTCCTAATTCATGTTTTTTTTTTAACCTCTCCTCTTTTAGTGGTCACTGATCGACCCACACATGTGCATCTGAAAGCTATGTGAGGGGTAGAGGAGATATTTGAACAGTGGCCACTAATGAAAAGGTGGGAGGGTGATTTTCATTCCCCACTGAGTAAGAAGTTCTCATCCCTGAATATTAAGTGGGGCTGGAAAGACATAGGGCTGAATTGGCCCGACCTGTCCATCAGGGCCATAGCTTTCTAGGGACCAGACATTTTTACATGGTTGAGAATTGCCTCCTATGCCAGTTATGGATATATTGGCCTCTGTTAGCAGCCAATTTGGAGGCCAATATTGGCTAGAAATTACAGAGACGTCTGCACGTGTATCTAGTAGGCCATGGAAGGTTCTGCCTTTGATTGTTATTCCTAAAAAAGGTTTATTTAATTTAATAGAGGTGGTCCAAAAAACAGATTGATTATTAGTACTACTGAAGCCACCTTCCTCTCTTTTAATATTTTCAGTATTTTGCAATGTATAGGGAAGAAGAAGTTAGGCTATATGAGTTTGGACAGGAATGACATGATATCCAAAGGCTCTGATTATAATTTTGCTTTCTTCCTGAAAATCAAAATTGACTACTTCAGGCTGGACTAAAATTCCTTCAGCAGTAATGCTAGATCTTCCTAAAATCAATCCAACAGTGCCCTCAGGCAATGGTCCCCATACCCTGTAGGAACAATGAGGATTTTATCCTGTTCTTTTAAGATGAGTTTTTGGGTAGAGACCAAGTCTAATCCTCTGCTCCCCCTTGTGGTGGCATGGAGATAGGTGACTCAGCATGTTCCTGAGCCCGGAGCAGTTGATTGCTGCTGTGTGAATAACTCCTGTTGGAGTTTGGGGGCACCGGGGTGCACACCCCTTAGCCTGTTTTTTTTTGTGGTGGGAGCAGTTTGCCATTTTTATCATACTGGGACCTCCACTGTCTTGCCCAATGTTTACCCTTGCCACATCATGGGCAGTCTTTACTGGGTGGACTCTTTAGACTACTGTGTTGTCTGTCCTGGCACTGCCAATGTGTGTGCCCAGGTCTGCCACAATTAAAGCATTTATTTTCCCCTTTTATGGCAGCCACTAGCAATGTGGCTCAATGTTGTTCCATGCCCACATTCTGGCAAGCCTTGATAAATTGACTAATATCAGTGGTGGTTAGTTTGAGAAGATTGAGTACAGCCTTACAATCATTATGTACATTTTCATATACCAATTGTAGTAAAAGGGTCTCAGCTCCTTCCTGACTCAACCTGTTTTTGAATTGTTTCTTGTAGTCTATCAATAAAATCTAAATAAGCCTCTATGGCTCCTTGCCAAATATTAATGAAGGAGCCTAGACCCTGGGCTTTAGCCTCCGGGACCATCTTTAGGGCATGGAAAGCAGCCAGGGAGCATTGGGAGAAAGCTTGAGGGTCCATTTTCGCCTGCTCTTCAGCAGTTTATATTCAACAGTCCCAAGAAACATTTTAAACTGGACTGGATTTCCACTGCTATTTTCAGCCACTTGGAGGTGGCAGTGTTCTGTATATTCTGAATGCCATATGGAAAACTGAGTGGGCATAAGCACAGTTCTAGCTAAGGCAAACCAATCACAAGGAGCCATCCAATATCTTTCAGTGACGGCTGATAAGAGCCCCAGAGTGTAGGGTGACTGAAGCCCGTTGTGTTTAATACTTTTTTTAAGTCTTTGTATATCTCAAAAGGCAAAAGCTCATGTGTTGGCTGCCCGTGGTGTTTAGTGATAATGGGGAAAAGAGACAGAGCTTTCCAGTCTCCTGCTTTCACAGCCTCTCAGAGACACTGTTGCCTAGCTGTGGTGGTCTGGCTAGGGGCCAGATCTAATGGAGGAGGAGGTTTGGTGGGAGGGGGCAGAGGTAAATCCCAGAGATAAATCCCAGAGCAGCTGGGGCAGCCACCTCCTTCTTCCATTTGCAGAGGGTGAAAAATGGCCTGAGATTTAAAGGTGTTACCTTTTTCCTTTGCTTGGAAAGACAGGCCACCTGCT
This sequence comes from Macrotus californicus, assembly GCA_007922815.1. Lineage (NCBI taxonomy): Eukaryota > Metazoa > Chordata > Mammalia > Chiroptera > Phyllostomidae > Macrotus > Macrotus californicus. The sequence continues at coordinate 9,659 of VMDR010030377.1, forward strand.
GTTTCTGGGCTAGGCTTTTCCTCTGTTTGTGGTGGCAGATTTTTATTATTAGGTTCAGCAACTATGCCCACCATAGTCCCATAGGTCCCTCCCATTTTTTCTAAGCTTTCCTGGCCATGAGAGCTTCTAGTATGAATAGGGACAAGAGCCATTCTAACTAGGCTCTAGGGCAACAAATTCCGATGTCCTATTAAGGTCCCATTCCCCCTGATACCATTTCAATTTCTGTCCTCCTTTTTCTCATACTTCTAAATCTAAAGAGCCTTTATCTGGGAACCATGGACAGTAGCTCTTTACTGTCTTTAATAATTTAGTTAAATTCCATTTCTTAACTTGACATCCTGCAGCCTGAAGAAGCTGCTGAAGCAGTCAAGAATACATCTGCTCCTTAAAATGTCCTGAGCCCATATTGGTGGCTGGGATACTTTTTTACTTTTCGTTTCATGCCCCCTCACCCTTGGTCTGCCTAGCTGGTTCTGTAAGCCTCTTCTGACTAATTGCTAGGGAATGAGATAAATGTGGTGAGTCATAGAATGCTGCTTGTGAAATCCCCCTTCCCTTATCTTACACTAATGAGTGGAGACATCAGACATGGTATGACCTATTCCCAGGACCGTGGAACAAAAGGCACCGAATCCTATCTGTCTATGTGAGCCTGTCTCCAGCAATGGCTTGTAGCTCCTGTCCCTATTAGGGAAGCCAGATGTGGGAGGAAATCCATCCAGCAGAGCTCTTCCTAGACACTGTGAATGAGAAATAAGTCATCCTGGGCACAATCTTGTTGTTCTGGAGTGAAAGAGGGTGGTGATTCCCTTTAGGGGGGAATTCCCCAAGCCGTTCTCCGAAATGGCTTTTATTATGGTTGGAATGTACAGGGGATTACAGCACACATGCACAGCTTATCAATGTCCAAAAGGTTACAGTAGAAAACAAATATTACCTTACAGATAACAATTGAAGAAACACAGAGATTTGTCATAGGTCAGGGTCTGTGAGACATGCTGACATCAAATGGTTGTAAAGGCATATTCTATGACTCAAGGAGTTCACTCCTTATACTTTGAATTTAATCATCTGGCTTATACCAACAGGGCTATACCAAGCAAAGCAAGCCTCAAAGGGTACAATGTATTTATCAGGCCTAATTCCCATGGGAACTCTCAGTGTTAGAGTTGGGTCACGTCTGCCACCTGCATTACCTGATTTTCCAGGGAGACTTACTAGCCCCTTTCAGAACCTACTCTCATGGACTGCAATCTCTGAAACCACACAGAGTGATCCCCAACAATATGGGGCCAACAGGAGCAAAGTAGCAGAAAAACCACAGCATGGTCAATAGCAATGACCACTGAATGAAGTTTAATAAAGGTGGAATAGGAATAAGAATACTGTACAAAAACAAAGAGTGAATATCAGATGTCCAGAGTAAAAAAAAATAATTTTGAGAGAATGGGTGAAGCATACTAATAAGAGTAAGGAGTGAAGCCCAGGTTCAGAGAAGGAAAAAATGAAATAAAATTCCTCACTCAACTGATCAAGAGCAGGGGGAAGGCAAAATGGAGTAAGACAGGGAAAGAGTAATCTATGGGATTTAAAGTACAAATAAATAGTGAGCAAATGAGTTCCATAGGAGAGGTAGAACAATAAGACAGAGTCTTAAAAGAAGAAAGAAAAGGGCAGTTAGTTACCTATAAGAGAGCGCTCATAAGACTGTCAGCTGTTTTCTCAACAGAAACTTTATAGGGAACCTATCCACGTGGAGTGCTAAATGTAGCCCAGCTCTGTTTGAAAACAGACAGGTGCATGTTCGGCACACAGGAAGCCAAACCCATGGATGGGTTCTCCCATGGGGAATCAAGCCTGCATTGTACCTTGGCTGCTTTGAGTCTTGCTCTTGCTAAAAACTCTCTCACCCGGAATCGAGGCAGCAGAGGTTTACTGCAATCTGCGCTAAACCTCCCAAGTCTGGGGTGTAACAAGTCCAACCACTTTTCCCCTTTACATTTGCAAATGTCCTTTCTCCTTGAAGTGATTAGCAACATTCTTTTCTTTGTTATCTATAAAAGATAACCTCCTAAAGCGAACCTGTGCATAGTAAATGAGGGCTATCCTTGATGTAATATAGCTGGAATATCAATAAAAGCTTGTCCAGGCAGAGGTCAGGGCCCTCTCTTTCTCAGTTAGAGAGTGGCCGTGCCATCCCTTTTTCTCCACCGGATTTCTCTAGTCTGTGTGAATTTGTTCGTTGCAGCCATTGCAACCACAACACATGGATTCTGCAGGATGGAGTCCGCATCAAAACTTTTTGGGAGAAAAGAATTTGGCATGAAATACTCAAAGTAATAAAAAGCAAGGACCTATCACCAAGAAATATCTACATTGCAAGGCTTTTATTTTAAATTGATGGAAAGATAAAGAGCTTTCCATACCAAAAGATAAAACATAAAAAGAGCTAAAGGAGTTTATTACCAGCAAATAAAGAAAATCAAAATGAGTACTTTCTAAAAAGGAAGGAAAAATTATAAAGAACATAAATATGAATAAAAATGACAAAATCTACATGCCATTTAATAATACTTTAAATGTAAATGTATTAAATGCTCCAAGCAAAAGACATAGGGCAGCTAAATGGATAAGACATGCATATGTTGACATGCACTTCAGATCAAAAGACATATAGACTGAAAGTAAGAGAATGGAAAGGGATATTATGTGCGAATGGAAAAAAAAATAGAATGGCAATA
>VMDR010030378.1:0-12404 GCA_007922815.1 Macrotus californicus
TCTCAGATGAAAGGGGAAATAAAATAAGAAGCTGATAAAACTTTCTGTTTATTACTTGCAAGTTGTTTGGGAATTTATTCATTCATGTGGTGTATCAGACAATAGGATTATAAGAGCAGGCAGGACCCACATACCACCTCTACTCAGGGAACTCATAATCTACAGAGGGTCAATATATGAGTAATTAAATAAATACTTACGAGTGCTATTGTTACCAAATAAAATGGGATTCAGCGCCTGTTGCTGAACACAGGTGTAACACAAAGATTGGTGGGAAAAGAAAATGACTTATTAAAAGGTTGCCAACTGTGGGGAGTTGGGGACTCCCTGACCTCAGGACAATCTCTTCTGCAGAACACAGTAAGAACCCAGCTACCTCCAAAGCCAGAGTCAATGTCCAGACACTCCATTCCATTTTTATCTGTCCTTCTTGGGCCTAAGGCTACTACACTATGAGCCTCTTACTTCAGGCTTTCTCTCCTTAGAATATGGATTAATTATAGAGCTGGCATTACTTCACTGCAGCTTCTTTTTTCTCCTTGGGCCTGGGGCCACTGACAGACCTCTCCAATGGTCATGCAGGGGTCTATCTGTGGACCCCCTGGAGCCCAAGGCTGCTGTGGACTTCACATCCATCCATTGATCCCAAAGTGATAGAAAGGGTACAGTCCACAACCCATTCAGTTTTGAACCACATCATCCTGTGGGGTGAAAGTGGTATGACACACATCCCTGGGGCACAGGCCTGTGTACGTGGGGCTTTACCTTGGTGTGACTTAGCTCCCAACTCAGTGAGCAGGGGCAAGGAAAAAAGGGGTGAGCAGAGCCAAGCACTCACTGGGTCCCATGAGTGCTCTGGCTGCCCAAGTGGTACAGTGAAGTGAAGAAAGAAAAAAGGTGAGTCTACATGCACTCTGTGTTTAAAAGTACTGCTCCAAAATTTCATTGTGGAGGAAGTGTCTACAATCTCAGTCAGTCCAGGCTAGTGTCCATTATGCTAATCAGCTTGCACGGCATCTCTGCCCCTCCTCCTGACAACATGATAAACTCCACAGTACACATGTGCTGTGACCTTTTCAGCCTGAACTCATTCTATGCATGTTTCCTCTGACTATGACATGAGCCATACTAGTTTGTTTATCCCATCTATGAGTATGGAAATCTACCAAGCACTGGCTGCAGCTTCAATTCTGCTGTCTCTAACATTTCAGGACCCATTTTGGGGAATCTCTCCACTCTGCCCAGTGATCTAGCCTTATCCCATCCCCATTTAACAATTCGTCCTATAACACTTCGGGAACTTTGTAATCTTACAAAGACAAACAAGCAAAGTTCTCAATCTTCTTAGCTACTTCCTGGTGGCCAAAGACAGAGTCCTACCTATCTCCTGTTCCAAGGATCCCTAACAAGAAAAGAGGTCTGGAATGGAGGGAGACCTTCCTGTGAGTGAGAAAAATCTTACAGTCCAGACAGTTGGATGTCCCTGGAAAGCCGTGTACATGATGTCCAAAAGATAACATTGCTGGACAGGTTGGCATCCTTGTTGTATTCTGGAGGTGACAAATTTGGCAAGAGGGTTGGAAGGCATATGTAGAACCATAACCTCTATGTGAGAAAAGTAGACACTAACTCTATAATGCCCCAGATTAAGAAAGGAATGGCTTTCTAAGAAGGTTTACAAGGTGTGTTACACCTGTCTGAAGTACATTTGTACACTATACATAAGTTAGACTGATGGGAATATTCTAAGATTCCTCCCTTTAACACACCTGGACCATTTCTGTCTAAACCATTAGGCCAGAAAATAAAAATTTTAAGTGAAGCTGATAAATTGACCCATACTTCACTAACTCAACAATTTAATTAAACAAAACTGTTGAGTCTCAGGAGGGGTGATGCAGATTGGCTTCTTAAGTGAGGCCTATAATGTGTGAACAATCACTCAGGTAAATGAGGTCATAGGAATATACCCTATGGAAACAGAAGAAAAAACATAAAGGTTAATTCACACAACAAATTATAAACCAGTCTCTGTGTCTGCAAGACTATCATTTGAGAAGACATCCCACTGCAAGGCCTTTGTTGGAATGGCATTAAACAGTGACCATTTGACAGATACTTCTTACCCATAAGTTGAATATCTCTGGTGATGTCATTAATCCTGGGGTAAAATCTGTGTACAGAAACTAGTTCAACTTCCAAGTGAAAACAAAAATTTTGAAGGCACTTAGCTGCACTAGAGTCCAATATCCACCACTGAGCATTGTGATTTTTCTCAAAACATGATTTTTCTCCTAAAGATCACTCTTATTGTAATCAAAATAACTGCCAGAGTTTTTTTTATTTTTCTGATTATTTGTATAACACAACAAGAATACTAATTGATCACAAGAGTTCTTTAAATCTGCTTCACTGGAACTCATACAGGAACCTTTGGATTGATCTTTAGTCAGTGCTTAGGGCATAGCAGCCAAACTACACACCTACCATTAGGCTTTACCTACAGTACCTACTTTCTTTAAATCCTTAAGGCTCTCAAAGTGTCTTAAGGTTCCTCCTTACTATCTTATAGGAAAGCAAATTATGTTTCTTACCTGGAAAGACTGGTATGAACCAAATGACCAACGAATTATGAGGCCATTTCTCCAGTGGGCATTTTTTTAGCTTTAAAAGTCAATCTTAGTTCCTCAAGACTTTCTGGTAACAACCAGACTTCAGGCATGCTATCAGGTATGTGACATTCCAGTCAAAGTCTTGGTTAATAAAACTGTTACTGAAGAGCAATTGGGGTGCTGCTGCCCACTGCCACTCTCTAGGCAAAATTCCAGAGGCAAAAGTTTGGTGATAAGAGAAAGGAGTCTTTATTCAAAAACTACACAATTTTGGAATAACAATTTTCTACATGTATTAGTCACTTAAACCTACCAATTAAGGCTAAACTCTAACTTTTAGGTTCTCCTGTCATTACCCCATTAGTTTCTAATTATCTTATTTCTATAGGATTAGTTTACAAACCAAAACAACATGAGATACAGAAGCTACACAATTTTGGCTTCTGCCTCAGGCCTGTTCACTTTTGAACACACAAAGAAGAATAACCCTGCCACCCTCTGCCAGGCTGCCTGAATCTAGGCTGTGCCTAGAGTTTATCCTCCCTTTACAAAATACCATCCTTTGGAAATACAGGCAGCTGAAGCAAAATCATCCAGGCACCCAGAGGAAGAGAGAGCCAGGAAGCCAGTCTCTGCCTTTTATTTTAAGTTCCCTGGCTCATAATTCCATGCACTCTGAAGGTGTTCATCTTCTCACTCAATCCTGTCCTATACTGTTTACTATTGCCTCAGGCAACCTCCTTCTATGGCCCTTCCCTAACCCTCCCCAGTGACCTGATAAGATCTCTGTATCAATTTCCCCCTTTAACATTTGTGATCCTTTATAATCTTAAAAAGGCAACTGGGTGAAGGTCTCGATCTCCTGTAGCTACTTCCTGCTGGTCATGGAAATAGTTCTACCTGTCCCCTGGTCCAGAGATCTAACAGAAAGAGGGCCTGGAATGGAGGGAGGCCTTCACACAAGAGAGAAGAACCTTGTAAAGTCCAGATCAGTTGGCTGTTTCTGTAAAATGGCATTCATAAGGTCTAAAAGATAGAATTGTTGGGCATATTGGCATCCTTGTTGTATTCTGGAGGTGAAAAATTTGCAACAGAGTTAGAAGACACAATCAGTACCATAATCACTAAATGACTAAGATATGGACCAATTCTACAATGTATTTGGTTAAGAACCAGTGGTTTTTTTTTTAAAGAGGGTGTACAAAGTGTGTCACACCTTTCTAAAGCTCTTTTGCCCCTTATAATTAACTCAGGGTGGGGAAATATTATAAGATTTCCCCCTACCCCTTTTACCATTTCTGAAGCCTTTCTGCCCAAACATTAAGGAAAAAAAACAGTTTTAAGTGAGGCTGACAGACCAACCAAAATTCTACTAACTCAACCACTAAGTCAAGTAAACTGTTGAGTTTCAGTTGCTGACACAGATGGACTTCTCAAACGAGGCCTATCCTGTGTAAAGAGTTACCCAGGTAATGAGATCATAGGCCTCATAAAAACAGAAGGAAGAACACACAGGTTAATTCACAAAATACCCACAAACCTGTCTCTGAGCATACAAGGCTGCCTTTTGAGAAGAAATTCAGTTGCAAGCCTTTTGCTGGAATGATATTAAACAGTAACAATCTGACAAGTTCTCACTGCCCATAAATTGAACATTTCTGATGATGTCACACACCTTGTTCAACTTCTAAGTGAAAACAAAATTTTTAAGACAGTAATCTGTAATAAAGTATAATGTCCACCACTGAGCATTGCAATTTTCCTTGAAACACAATTTGTGTCCTTTTAAGATCACCCTCATTGTCATTAAAGGAACTACATTAAATACAGTTTTAATTTTTGACCATTCATTTGTATAAATACAACAAAAGCAACAATTGATCATATAGTATCTTTAAGTCTCCTTTGCTAGAACTCCCACAAGGAACCTTTAGATTGAACTTTAGTCAGTTCTTCAGGACACAGAAGCCAAGCCACACAGCTGCCAACCAGCTTTGCCTGCAGTTCCTGTATTCATCAATTCCTTGATGTTTTCTCATTGTGTGTTAAGTTTCCTCCTTGCCATCTTTCAAGAAAGTAACTTTCATTCCTTCTCTGGAAAGACTGCCATGAACCACACATCCATACAAGGTACCAGACTCTTTTTCCAGTAGGATTTTCATTATCTATAAAAGCCAATCTCAGTTCCTCAAGGCTTTCTGTTAACAACCAGAATTCAGGCATGCCTCCTTCAGGCATAGCATTCCAGTTAAATTCCTCATTAACAAAACCACCTTTGAAAACTGGTCTAATTAGTTTTATGCAAAGAAACTTTATGCTATTTTCAGCATGCCAAAATCTGGAGGGATCAGGTAGGGAGAAAAATACAAAGAATGAAGGAAAATTTTTGTCCTTCCAATATCCACCAAGATTGCATTTTCATGCCTTATAACTTTCATTATTTACTCTCCACTTCATCCAACCTTTTTTTAAGATTATTTATTTATTTATTTTTAGACCGAGGGGAAGGGATAGAGAGAGCAAGAGAAACATCAATGTGCGGTTACCTCTTGCATACCCCGCACTGGGGACCTGGCCTGCAATCCAGGTATGTGCCGTGACTGGGTATCAAACCAGCAACCCTTTGGTTTGGAGACTGGAACTCAATCCACTGAGCCACATCAGCCAGGGCTACTTCATGCAAAGTTTTAACTCTCCCTGGGAATCTCAATTTTCTTTCATGATCTAAGTAAAACAAAGTCTAAAGCAAAGGCAGAGTTCCAAAAGGGGGTTGGGGACTAGAACCAGTCTTAGAATCTTACCTCATACCTACTGGTCATACCGATGACTTTTCTTAAGTACCAAATGGCCCAAAGCCCCAATGGTAGAGGCATTCTCTCACATACGAGAGCATCCATTGGTCTCTTGGCAGAAACAAGACTCTCACCCCTAGCTAGTACACCCATCAGTATTCAATAGCACAAAGCTCCAATGGTAGTGGCACTCTCTCACCAACCAGCATGTCCACTGGTCTCTTGGTAGAGGCATGACCTCTCACCAGCCAGTCTCATGGCAGAGACAAGCTCCCTTATCCTATCTGTGCTCTACCCAACACCAAATGACCCTTCCTAGGTCCCAAATAGCTGAGGTATTCTCTACAGTGAGTCTCATAGATGTCAGGTCCCAATGAACAAACAGTAGAAACAGGATTCCTGATATATACAAAAGAACAAAGTTCAAAACAAGTCCCCATAAGATCAGAAAGTAAGCAAATAACAAAGCAAGCAAAGTATAACTGTATCCAAGAGCTGAGGTTTCCTTTTCTTCCCAGATAAAATGTTCACAATCTCCTATTGTAGCCTTTACAACTTTCTACACACCTTTTGCCTTTCACAAAACTTCTACATTACTTTACTCGTTCAGAAATAACTATAACTCACTTTCAATCCTTGTTTTTTTATCACAATGGGAAGGACCGTACTCTAACTCAGTATCTGGTAGCTAAGAGTCCCTAGCTTTGTAAGCACATACATAAAGTAAAAGCAACATAGTCACATTGCATTGAGGGTCACTGTCCTTTTCCAAAAGAGAAATTTCAAATCTCCTTCCAGAGTGCTAGTCCAGCTTTGTCTTTCAGCATCAACCACAGCAGCAGGATTCAAGTCCTCCTAAGGCAGTGCCCATTTTATACATGTGTGGTGGATCCAGAGCTTGAATACCATGATCTTCAGGGAAGAATGTGTTTCAGTAAGGGTTTCCATCCTCTTTATTTCCTTTTTGAGGTTCAGGAATTCCCTTCTCCAGTGGCCCTCCTTTTTAAAATAGGCACATTGACTGGCAGCAAGGGGGCCTCTTCTCTTTCCTTTATGGTCCCAGCTCTTCCTATGGTTGCTCCACCTTGTATCTAAGAACACCATGGCCTGTTTTGACTTCCTTGCTTTCCAGGAATTGTAACTTTAAAAGCTATGTCCACCAGCTGAGAGGGATTCAATTCCAATGCCCTGTCTAAATGCTGGAGTTTCTTTCTGATATATGGGACACTTTGCCCAATAAAAGTCAAGTTCACCATCTGCATACTGTTTGTTGCCTATGGATCAGCATCTTTGTGCTTCCGATAGGCCTGATAGACCCTCTCTAAAAATTCAAAAGTGTCCTCATCTGGCTTTGGCTGAAGGGCTTATATTATATTTAGTCTAATTTGTTTAGGCACCCCTTTCTTAAGCCCTTCAAATATGCCCTTTCTGTAATGTTCCAGGAAGGCTAGTCCCCCACCATTTGGGTTCCAGTCAGGCTCTGTCAAGGGAATTGCCCCAACTGGGTTGGTGTTTCTTTGAGATTCTCTTGATGCAAATGCTTGGCCCCTTCATAGCCTTATTTATACCCAGCCATCTCTAACCTGCTGTAAACAAGATATTGTGGAGAGCCTAAACATATGCCCAGTTTGGATGATGAGTGGCAAAAATGAAGGTGATAAGATCTGCCATTCTCTGAGGATTATCCTTACATAAAGGGTTGAAATTCTTCCAATTCAGCAAGTCTGAAGTGGAAAATGGAGTATGGGCCCAATAGTAGTCAGTGGGATGGCCTTCCTGAGTTACTCCACCTATAAGATAGTGCCTCAAAGGGATCTTCCTTTGAGTTCAGATAGAGAGGCTCCCTGGCCAAATTGGGTGCTCTGATGGGTCTTTGAGGGGGAGACTCATCCTTCATCATACAGGGGTTGAGCTGTTGGCTTTATTGGTCCCTAATTCAGGAGTAGTTAGTGGAGTGTGTGGTAGAAGGGGAGGTCCTCCTGCAACCAACTCTGGGTCCCTTGAGCTTAGATCACTGATGAGGTTTATCTCTTCATTTCCCTTTTCTTCCTGTCTCTTACTGTCAGGGATAGGTTTGGGGGCCTCTTCCCTTTTCTGCACCATCAGATGTTTCTGTGTCCCTGACAAAACCTTATTATTCAATGACATGAATGCATTGACATAACATATTTCATCCCATCTGTCTAACCATTGCCAATACTGTTCCAGTTGTATGATGGTACAGTAACTTAGGGAACCATGTACAGGTCACCTTTCCTCATAATCCAAAATATACATAGGGCACACAGTATTACAATAATAAATCATTATGTCTTTGGACATTGGATAATGATGGTACATGCTCCAGTCTGCCAAAATCTTACCCAGTGGGCTCCCTCTAGGAGCCAACACAGAACTACCCTTATTGGACCAGACATACATACAAAAAGTTATGAATAGAAAAATCCAAGAAACCTGAGAACATCTAAACAACACTGTTGTCCATGAACCCATTATTCCAGAGAACTCATAAGCAAATCTGCCATCTAATTCAAAAATGATAGTCCCCACACACTGGCTAGCCCAAAGCAGTCCTCACTCATACTTCATTACCCAACTCCTTCACAGACCCATTTCTTTTTCATCTGTCAGGCATGTTTAGGCAGCCCACATCTTGAGTAGACATGCAGAAAATTCCTGGAGACTGGGAAACACCACAGTCCCACTTTTGGTGTCCACCAGCCACAGGGAGCTACGGTCCCACCAAAGTTGCCATTGCTGTTACCAAACAACAAGTGGGATTCTACTGCCACTGCCACCCTGTAGGCAAAATCCTGAAGGTAAAGTTTTGCTGATAAAGAAAAGAAGTCTTTATTCAAAAGCTACACAATTTTGTAATAACAGCTTTCCACAGGTAGTTACTTAAGCCTATCAACTAAGGCTAAACTCTAACTCCTAAGTTCTCCTAGCACTCTCCCTGTTGATTTTTAATTATCTTATTTATATAGAATTAGTTCACAAAGTAAAATTACATAAGATACAGAAGCTACACAATTTTGGAAGAATGTCAGGCTTCTACCTCTGATAACATCCGCTCTAGAACACCTAAAGAAAGAAAATCCTGCCACCCTCTGCTAGGTTGCTTGAATCTAGGCTGTGCCCAGAATTTCTTCACCCATTCAAAATACCATCCTTTGGGAAATGCAGGCAGTTGCAGCATGATTATTCAGGCATCCTTCTGGAAAAGAGAGCCAGAGAGCCAGTCTCTGCCTCCTTTTATTTTAAATCTTCTGGCCCATCCCTGTGCTTTGGTGGCATTCATCATCTCAGCCAATCCCATCCTAGACTATTCACCATTGCCTCAGGCAACCTCTTCCTATGGCCCCTCCCTACTCCTGATCTCTCTGTATTAAAATTACCAATGGGAAACTTGCCTTATTGGTTTTACTTGAAGAAAATTTATGCCATTATTCACTCCTTAAGAATGCCACATTCTGGAGAGATCAGTTAGGGAGAAAAGTGCAAAGCATAAAGGAAAATTTTGGTCCTTCAAATATCCACCAGAATTGCATCTCCATATCTTATGCCTCTTATTTTATTACTAAAACCATACAATTTCTTTCCAACTTAATGTGAAGTTTCAACTCTCAGAAAGCTCAATTTCCTTACCAAACAGAAACAAAAAAAAAACCCTAAACCAATTAGTATCCCAAATCTTCTTTCCTAAGTCAAATGGTGGAGATTCTCTCACTCCATCCAGTATGCCAACCAGAACCAAATGGCAGAGACAGAGGATTCCCACTGTACACAAAACAGCAAAGATCAAATAAAGTCCCCACAAGATCAGAAAGCAAATATAGAAAAATTGTAGCCAAGAACTGAGGTTTCCTTCCTCTCAAGTTTAAAACTTTCACAGCCTTATGGACACTTCACCCACATTTACAAACCTTGTGCAACTTTCACAAACTTTCTTATTTAGAGATAACCCATTTAACCTAACTCACTTTCAATCCTTGTCTTTTTTAACAATGAGAAGGACATATTCTAAGTCTATATCAGGCAGCTAAAAGTCCTTAGGTTTGCAAACACATTCTATATCTTCTTGAAACATAGGTCTTGTAATAATCCTATTATGCAATGACCTGCATGCCTGGACAAAGGTATCTCATCCCACTTCCCCAACCACTGGCAATACAGTTCATGATGGTATAGCAATTTTCATAATCATTTATGTGCCATTTTTCCCCATAGTTCAAAGTGTACGTAGACCAAGTGTTACAATAGAAAACCAATTCCTCCTACACATTGGATAATGGCTATACATTGTCCAGTCTGCTAAAATTCTGCCCAGTGGGCTCACTCCCATAGCTGAAACAGAACAGCTCCTAATGGCTTTGACATACAAGCCAAATGGCAGAACTTAATGGGATGCAGGCTAATTGGGAACATATAAGCAAAACCTGAATCCACAACTCCATCCCACAAGCAGGTTTACAGGTCTCTTTTTCTGCCAACTGGTGCTGCAAATTGTAGCCTCCAAATTGCAGCCCCTTAATATGTGATCCTTAATCCTAACCATGTGGCCTCCTGGGTTCCTGTTTGAGGGGCTGGAGGAACAAATAGTGGCCCTTGAACAGTGCCTCCAAAGCTTTGGTGATTTTCACACCATCTTATAGTCTGTCTCCTCCCCAAACCTATTTCCTTTCACAAATGTCCCCCAAAGTTCATACAGTCCTCATTCATTGGATGCCAGTTCATGGCCTCCAGAGCTCCAATGATCCCCATTGGATCCCAGTTGCTAGTTCAAATGGTCCCCCTTAGAGCTCAGTTCATGGCCCCCAGAACCAGAACTTCCCCCATTAAATCTCAGTTGTGCACAAAACCTGACTGGTACAGTGCTCATATGGCACATAGCCCAAATAGTGGGCATGGCCAACCAAGTTTCCTGGAGCCAAAATGGCACAGCACCCACATGACACACCCAATATGGAACAGTGCCCAAGTGACACACCTTCACTGCCATAGTACCCACATATAAGTGCCCAACTCCCAGTGTGCATGCCAGTTCAGCTCACTCAGTCTTGGGGACCCCTTTCTTCCCCTGACCTATTTACTTCCACCATTCTGGCATTCCTAGTAACTAGTGCCTTGAGTTGGAGTACAAAGAAACTTCCTGAGATTGGGAAATCCTCACAGTGGTGCTCTTGAGGTTAGCCTACCACAGGCTGCTAGGACCTGACAAAGGTCTACTTTGTCCTATCTGGGTCTTGCCAAAACTGTTACCAAACAAAGTGGGATTTGGCCACTTGCTGCTGAACACAGGCATAACACATAGATTTATGGGGAAGGAAAAAGGTATTCATTAAAAGGTTGCCATTGGGGTTCCCCAGCTCCAGGCCAACCTCTTCCACAGAACACAGAAAAAACCCAGCCCTCCATTTGAAAATTGGGGCCCAAAATTCCATATGAAGTATAAGCATCCAAATACTCAGCCAACCCAGGCTAGCATCCATCATGCTTTCCACCTGTGCAGTGTCATCTCTGCCCCTCCTCCAGACACCATGATAATCTCCACAGCACAAATGTGTTGTGACCTATTCAGCCTGTGCATACTCGGTGTAAGCTTTCTCCAGCTGTGTCACAGGCCATGCTAGTTTGTTTACCTTTACTCGGAAGTATGGAAACCTGTTAATTGCCAGCTGTAGCTTCAATTCTGCTGCCTCTGGTACTTCCAAACCCATGTTTGTGGGCCCCTCCCCATTTTCCAGAGAAAGGAGGCCTCATTAACACATTTATATTAATGCTTCTCCCCCTTATTTCCTTTGTCCCAACAGTCTCTTCTGTAATAACAACAGGACTTTTAATAGATCCTTTCAATGCATCAGAAAAGAAACATTTTTAGGAAGATTTCGGACAGTCCTGTATTCTGTAGATTTCTATTCTTTGACAGAGGTTTCAGTGTGTTTCTAAGAATAAATGCCACCAAAAGTTCTAAGCCCTATGTTTGAAAGGAACACTTTCAGAATCCCAGAAAATGTTTATGAGATGATTATGAGTAGTTCAGACATACAAGTGTGTCCTGAAGCTATAAGGGAGTGTGTCTGTGCCCCCAGCAGCAGGACACAGGGCATATAGCCATTGCTGCTGACTGCACAGGTTTCAAAGATTAAGTAGGACATGTGGACATTTAGGCATTGACTCCAGCTAAATTGGTTAATCAATAGTATCATTTAAATGAAGTAGCAGGCTAAAACACTCATAATCTCTCTCAGGATGCTGATTTTAATTGCATCATTATAATGTCCTTATTGTAGTTATCAGTAACTGTGCTTCTGAGTATTGCCTATTTCACCTTCATCTGTTCTTTCAGCTCAGCTGAACAATGAAACATTCAGTTGGCAAAGATAAGGGGAAATGAATAATTATTATATACCATAAAATAATGCTTAAACAATTGTGCCCATGAGGCAAGATTTTAGGTCCTTCATTATAACTTTGTACTTTTAGGAGAGGAATCCCAGCTTTCTGATCTGGGATATGATGTGGTTAGACTCACTATATACTCCATTTCTTCTATAACAGTCTCACATTAAAATCTCTGCAAGATTTCAAGAATATAACTAGAAGGTACTTTTTTGATATATGGAACTTAACATCATCACATAACAATTATATTCCTTTAGGAATGACATTAAAAATCTTATTTCCTATTTTGGGACTGTAGAATCTATGGCCTGAAACATAATGTGTGTCACAAATAGTGAAATTAGGAGTGATGCAAATCCCAAAATAGGTAAGCAACTGCTTTATATTGATAATACTTGTAATAATTCAGAAGAACAGTGAGTAAAGAGATTCATTAAACAATGAAGCTGATTAATGAGTCAGAAATGGGGCCACAGAGGAAAATAGAGACAGATTTAGACCAGGTAAAAGAAAGCAAGGTCTTTATAGTAGATTTCCCTTAAGAAACTTACCTTAGTGCATAAACACCACACTTCTCCATTTTTCCTGGTGGTTC
>VMDR010030379.1:0-12407 GCA_007922815.1 Macrotus californicus
CAACCCTTTGGTTTGCAGGCTGGTGTTCAACCCACTGAGCAAAGCTCAGGGCTCAGGGGTAAAACATCTTATATGGACATGGATAAGTCATGGGATTGAGTCACATGCCTGTGACAAGAAAAAGGAAGGAAGGAAGGAAGGAAGGAAGGAAGGAAGGAAGGAAGGAAGGAAGGAAGGAAGGAAGGAAGGAAGGAAGGAAGAAGAAAAACTCACTGGGCCAGAGCACCAGGCCAGGAGTGCAGAGAGAGGCTTCATTCTATCCTGTCCTGGGCCCCATGGGAAAGGTACTTACCTAGTACTCCAGCAAATACAAGACATAGAGCACAGAGTTGGAGCAGGATTGAAACAGAATAAGAGAATGTAAATAATGCATTACAACCTATCATTCCTGAAATGAAAAACTCAAAGTCCATGTGTCACTTGAGGACATTGACCAGTGGCACAGGCTCTGTATTTGAGAACTATTGAGGCAGTAGAAATAATCGACAATAGAAACTTGTAAAAGTATCCTAACAGGTTTGGATACCACACAGATCCAGACAATGGAAGTAACCCTGTGGTATGGACTTTCTAGACCATGATCCTCAGAATCTAGTTGTGAAATGTTGCTATATTCTACCTGTAACTTTCAGAAACATCATGGATGTCTATTTTGTCTAGTTTTTCTTTATTAGACAAATGGTCATTAATGTTCTAGATCAGTCTTACCATTTGATGCTGCTGTGGTATGAATATTTGTGTCCCCTTAAAATTTCTGTGTTGAAATCCTGAGCCCCAAAATGATGGCATCAGGAGGTGGGGACCTTTGGAAGTGAGGAAGATTTGTGCTGTTATAAAAAAGACCCCACAGAGAAAGCTAGCCCTTTCTGCCAGGTAAAGTCACAGTGAAAAGATGACTACCCAGGCTGTAGGCTCTCACCAGACACTGAACATACCAGAGACTTGATCTTGGATTTCCCAGCATTCAAAGCTCTGAGAAATACACTTCTGTTGTTTATAAGCCATCCAGTTCATATATACTTTATAGCGGTCAACATATACTGAGACAAATACCAAGTGAAATTGTGTAGGTATGGAAAGTCAATCATAAATAAGGTCCTTTCCAATTACATTGCTTATTTCACATAAAACTTATGAATGGTACTATTTTTTTCACATGGTTCTTAAAATTTTAATTTCACGCCCTTCCGAGTCATGATTATATTATCAATTAAGTACAGTATTAGCACAACTGGAGAATTCTCAGACATACCCTGCTGTTTAGTTCCAACCAATACTGACTGGATAATGCCTGAAAGCTACTACTCACCACGTGGATCATTCCATATAGGACAAGCAGCCAATGCTGGGCTTTTTTGTCTCTTTTATATTCATCTTCAACACAGCAACAATTACAATCAATTCAAGTCAAAGAATTAAATGCACATGAAATCTGTTTTATGTTGAAAAGTATGAATCCCTTGACCCTACTCTCCTGGCCTTTGTATGAGCTGCATGATTTGGACAACTGACAAGAGGTACTTGGAGCTTTTACATAAAAACGCTCTGAGAGAGTCTTAGGAAGGAAGAAGGAGGAGCCCTGATACTTACTGAGAAACTAACTGACATACGCCATTTCACTGAATTATCACAATGATCTCAATGGCTTGAAATGTCCAGCAGGACAGGCAATGTCAGTTTTGCTCCACATTATATCTTATTTATTTGTTTGTTTGTTTATTTTATTGTTGTTCAAGTACAGTTATCTGCCTTTCCCCACCACTCCTCCCCACACATTATATTTTTAAGCAGCCAGCAAAGTGCCTGGAAAGAGAACAGACTTTCAGTGACTATTCTTGCAAAAGGAGAAGGAGGGGAGAGAAAGGAAAATTGAAGTTGATATTTTTATACTCATTTTAAAGATGAAAAAGCTAAAATGAAGAGAGAATAAATAATTTTCTCAAGAACATACAATGATAAAGTGATGTGCCTAGAATTCCAATTCTGATTAGTCAGAATCCAAAACCTATGCTCTCTACTCTAAAAGTCTTCCATTTTTATATGAATCATGTTTATTTCCATTTGGAAATACTACCTGTGACTTCATTCATGCTACACCACCTAAGAGATTTGCAATTATCTGGAATTTAAGATAGAAAAGAAAAATTATTAAACAGACGTGCTGTCCAACTATTTCTGCATCTTTCATTTTCTATAGTAACAAGACCACCTACTGTGGAGAGATTGAACAAGGTGTGTACTTACTTCACCCCCCGGCTCTACATTCTGCATCTCATAGTGGATTAAGTATATGAATGCCTGAGCTTCTTCACTGTGCTCTAATACAAACATTCATATGCATCTTCACTAACATCATTTTTCAGATAATCAAATACTCATAAAATTGTTTTAACATCTCAGCAAAATAATTCATTAGCACCTGCAACTCTTTGAAATTCCCACAATGACTCAGTATTTTTCTTAATAACACTTTGACAGTCAATTAACTAGGTTTCCCTGCTCTGCCTGAATATAGTGTGCATCTCTTATTAGCAATGCAATTTAAGATCTCCAAGTTCCCAACCCTGGATCATGTATCTATAAATAGGGAGAGAAGAGTAATCAAATGACCCCAGCATGTTCTCTTGGAGTGTCCCTTTTTAGTCTGATGCTCAGAAAGTGACAACCACGTCCACCTGTGTGCTGGTCCTCACAAGGTCCATGTCCCCTTAAATGTCATCTCTGGATTAAAGGAAAAATGCCTTCACTGGTTCTCTTTAGTAGAGCTCAGAGAGCCTGGTATACTAAAAAACGTTAAAAGAAAAACCATCAAAGAAAATAAAAAATAAATAAGGGGATATAGATAAACTACTAAGTGAGCTTAGTTTAGTTTAAAAAGCGCGTTTTTCTGACTCTCCCTTTATAACTTATTTCTGGATATCATTTTCCTATCTATTTCTCTTTTTTAAAGATTTTATTCATTTATTATTTTAGAGAGAAGGGAAGGGAGGGATAAAGAGAGAGAGAGAGAAACATCAATCCATAGCCTCCAGCATGTGCACTGACTGGGATCAAACCGACAACCTTTTGCTTCACAGGAGGATGCTCTATCCACTGAGCCACACTGGTCAGGGCTCCATATGTCTTTCTATGTCCTGGCTCAGAGCAATATCCATTCTAATAGGGCTTGACCACCATTAAGGGCAGAGTGTCAGGCCAGCTGCAATGAGAAGGACTCCTTGAACTCCCCATCATGTGACACCTAGCCTCCATTCCTTAACTCTTTGGTGGAAAAATCAGGAAAGGAGCCTCCTGTTTGCCAATTTGCATTTCCACCTCTCACTAAAAGAACTTGCCTCTGTTCCCACACACTTGGTACATCTACCATAGTTGATAAAAATAGATGCTCTCTGTCAAATGTATGGCATCTTCTGGGGCAAAGTCAGTCCCTCAAAGCCCTTCAAATACATAAGACCCCTGATATTCAACTCACATGTTAGAAAGACATCCTGTGTCACTGTGAGAGCAGAAGCTGCATAATCAAGTTGTCTTTCAGACCCACCATAACCAAAATGATGTTTTTCTTTTATTAATGCAGCACCAGAATGATTGGAATGAGAATTCTACTGCTCAGCAGCGGTCAAGGGAGGAAGATGCTGAATAGAGAGGTCAGTGTAAGGCCAAACTCATTACCCTCCCATTTCATGTTTCTCTTATTGTCATCAGTCCCTCACCTCAGAATGGTCTCTCCTTCCCAGATGCTTTGGGGCTATAGTAAATCATGCTCAGGTAAGAGGAGAAAATGGAGAGATAGAAAATACAGTTGAAAGTCAATACATGTTCAGCTATTTCTGAAAATACAAGTCTGAATTCCATGCAATCTGCAGTGAAATACAAATTGATTTACTATAGCAGCAAAACGCAATAAGTACTACATGTTAATATTTGATATATTATACAATAGGCCTCTTTCTATAGAACCATTTCATATATGGTTGACTCTTAAACAACATGAGTTTAAACTGCACTGGTCCACTTATACATGTATTTTATTAAAAAATATATATAGTCAGCTCTCCATATCCCCAGCTTTTGCATCTGTAGATTCAACCAACTGTAGGTTAAAAATGTTACTTAGACCTACAGTTAGAAATCATGGATGCAGTGGGCCAACTGTATGCATTTTTCTATGCCACTTTATATGAGGGCTTGAGCATGTGTGGATTTTAGTATCCATGGGGGAACTTGGACCAGTCCCCCATGGATACTGAGGGACAACTGTAGTTAAGTTTAGGGGGAGTAAAAAGTGTTCCTTTAACAAAACTAGCACCAGCTGTTCTTCATTTAGGCTATCACTCTACGTTGCCAAGCCCTGTGTACCCTGCCCTGTGTCAGGCACAGGAAAATAAAAAACTAATAAGACAACAGGGAATAGTTAAACAGACGATCTTAAGACAGAGTATTAATTCATGTAATAGAGACAGGATGCTGTGAGCACATCCCTAAACCACACAGCAAGGCCCTGAGGGAGATTCTCTGGAGGAAGTGATGCCTAGAGCCAGTACTGAAGGAATGGCAAGACAAAAGCTGGAGGTGGCTTTTCTAGGTGGAGAGGCATAGATACAGGAAGACACTTGTGCTTTGCCAGGAACTGCAAGTTCTGAATGGCTGGAGCATGACTGCCATGGTGCAAATAAAGGGAGGTGCTCAGCCAGTTCTGCTGTGTGCTTCCCTCACACAACAGACCGGCAATGTTTGTGTGTGTGTGTGTATGCGCCTGTGTGCATGCATTGTGTTAATCCTGGGCGTGCAAAAACACGATGTCAGAAATGTAGCTAAGCACCCTTCTGGTAAAAGTATGGAAGATTTTACTCATATAAATAAACCTGCTTTCCAAAAAATGATGTGCCACAAGGTCCCATTTATTTACAACTCCGAACCAAAGAAATCCCCAGATCAGGTCTATTTGCTCAGTTTCAGGTCAGACATTCGCTAGCACAATACAGGTTAGCAGGAATTTAGAAAGGTAAGTGGCTGCTTCTCCCCAGACATGACAGGCTTTGGACCCGTATTCCAAACAACCAAGGATGTTCTCCTAGAGTGAGACAGACCTTTTCTATATTCACACTTCGCTTTCTGCCTGTCTTTATGGAAACATCTCTCCCGTGAAGCTGTAATTTGCTGTTTGTATGCTTGTTTCCCATGAAGGGAAGCAATAGCTTTGTAGTCTCAAGTCTGCAGCACTTGGAAACTTGTTTAGATGGATCCTCAAATCCGTAATTGAATCAACCAATTTATTATTACCCTTCCCCCAGGCATTACACTATTTTTGCCTTTAAGAAGAGTTGGATTTCATAACATCGATATTATCTCAGAACCACTCAGACCATCTTTATTTTAAGGATATTGAGGGAAGAAGGTGGGAGAGTTAAGCTAGAAACATTCATTTTAATTTGTCACAGAGGAATAAATGCTTAGCTGTCTTTGTATTTTTATTGAGTTCCACTTTGTGTTGGACATTTCACATCCTAACTTTTCTCTGCATCTCACCAGGGTGCATCCAGGTTCCTGAGATGAAAGCTTTTGCCTCTGACAGCTGTTTGAACTGCATGTAATTTCAACACTGATGAAATAAATTGTTTTGGGAAGGGGGATTTAAAGTCCAAAATTTACTTTGGGTCTCAAAACTAGGTCTGCTTACAAGCAAATCTGAATAGCCGTGTAACCCAGCTGTTAAATATATGACATGGGAGTTAGAATCTTGTTCTTTCTCTACCCTTCTCTGCAGTTTGGGGAGGTGGAGGAAGTTATTTTACCTCTCTATGATTTAGTTTCTCCATCTGTGAAATGGGGACTAATAATAGGAGCGAAATCATGTTTATTTTGTGTGAGAGTTAAATAAAGAATGCATAATATATATATAGAACAGTGTTAGATACATAATAAACATTCAACATATGCATTATTGGGATATCCTTTTCTCTACAGGCTTGTACTTTGGAATAGGCATATGCAAGTAAAGAGAACAATATGTAGACAGACTCATCTATCAGCATAAACTCATATTATTGTATGCTGATGTCCTTGGGTTTCCAATTTGGTAATTCAGTAGCATTCTGTGCTTACTTTCATTCTTAAGAATGGATATGAGTTTTCTGTCTATTATCCCTCTCTTTTCTTAATGTCTTTAAATGACACCAATGGTGTCTGAAAAGCTCAGAAGGTAAAGGTGAAATGGTTCAAAGTCCTTATTAGCTCTCTAAGCAGTCTTATAAAAATGTTTGAACACCTTCTGAGAGTTGCTGCTCACATAGGACATCACAAAGCATGACTGACAGAAACTAGAAGTGCCACCCTACCTTTGGAAAATGAAGGTGTCTTTCCTCCAGCTTTTACTGGAAAGTTCAGCCAGAACACGTGAAGCCTGTTTGGCACGGCGGGCAGCATACCTTTACTTAACACCTCATGTTCAGTATTCTCCCCACTGAATCAAAATATAACCTGCCTTGTTTTTAGAGAAAACAATACTCACTAAACGTCTGATATTTACTCAGTGGTGCTTATGTCAGCTTTACATTTGCTTGTTTGTTTATTTATTGCTATTTATATGCTTAACCCAATATCTCACACCGTGAACCACAGGATTTCCAGGTACTGTCATTGTACTATTGACCACTCTTTAAACCTTCATGGAGAGAATGACCAAGAGCAACATAAAACTTTATTACTTTTTTATTACTCCATAATTGGCTTTTGATTAGAAGAGAAATCAACTATGGTCAAAAGCCCTGGCTATTATTGCTTCTATAAAATAGACATTTTATTGTCACTGTAGGAATTAGATTTGCCATGAAGAGTGTACTAAATCAAGATCAAATCTCGAGTGATGTATTGTAAGCCAGCGCTTCAGTCCTGTATCCTTTAATTCCATCATGGTTTGAGACTCTTAAGAGATTAACTGCATGCAGAACTTTCTCTGAGAGTAAACAGAGAGATGAGTCCTTATTATTTGATGGGGTGATTTTATACAAAAACTATTGGGTTGGCCAGAAAGTCCATTTAACTTTTTCCATAGAATAAAAGACATGTTTTTCATTTTCACCAATAACTTTATTGATTTGGGTATTTTGAGTATGTCAGCTATCTCCCGCTATTGGCTTCCAGTGGGTAGAGGTCAAGGGGTGCTGCTAAACATCTTCCAATGCATAAGACAGCCCCACAGCAAAGAATTATTCGACCAAAATGTCAATAGTACCAAGAAACTTTGCAAACCACTTTTGACACATTCGATCAGTCACAGCACCTTCTCCATACACTGCACAAATCGTTTCTTGCATTTCGGTTGCTTTTTTATGTTCCTTGAAATAATAAAGCATAACACACCAAAATTGTTGCATATTTTCTTCCACACTCAATATTAAAATTAAAATGGCTGTAAAAATTCAGCAATTTTGATGTTTTTTTAAATGTGTGCTGATCAAAATACAGTCTAACAAATTTTTTTTTCTGAATGAAGTTAAAGACACTACTAGAGCCAGCATATGGAAAAAACTGAACAAACTTTTTGACCAACCCAATGGAAGTCACTCAGGGTTCTGTTATCAGCCTAATACTTATTTTTAGCATCACGAAGGCCACTGTTTCCAAAGCACGTTCTAAGTCAATTTGTCTAGACATGCACTAGGCTACTAAAGTAGACAAGGCTACTTTATCACTGAAATTACCCTAATGGCCACATAGCAAGATCATACCATTTAAAATGAAATGTTATTTTTACAGATGATCATTGGGCTAAAGTTCTGTGATAAAAACTCCACTGCCATAGGTGTGGAGATCAGGGTGGTAGGGGTGTTTATGCAGCTCCTATTCAAATGCTGAAATCAAACAAAAAGGACATTTTGAGATACAACAACAGGGTTTTGCCTGAAGGAATGCCAGTGATTTAATCATCATGATAATGTATGGTCATCCACTTCAGGCAAAAAAACAAAGACAAAAACCCAAAACCAATCATGTAAACAACAAAAACGAAAAACACCAAGAAACAAAAACCGTGGTTGGGTTTTCAAGGATGAAAACAAAGTCCTGACTCTAAGTGAGCTCCTCCCATCTGTAACGTAAACAGAACATCTCTTTCTAACTATGACAGACTATAAACAACCTAGGTCAAGTCAAAGTATACCATCAAATTGTTTGACATCCAGCTAAATACTCATGTTGAAGTAAAGTCCAGTTAGCCTATTTTAAAGAACATGTTCTTCATCTCTTTTTTTTTTCTAACTAGTCTATATTCTACCCATATCTCATCAAAAGCATCATTCTAAAACTGTGGCTTGAATTTTAAAACAAAGAGCTGCAGAAAACAACTACTTCCTATTTGGTATAACAATAGTAGTTATTCAATACCACGTGTACCCTGCCCTGAATAAAGGCACACATGAGATATTTTAGAATTGATTGCATAGTAAATTATGCTTGCCCTTTGAAAATCTGAGTCTTTCTGCATTCAAAGAAAAATAATTTTGCAAATTCTGCCTTCTCTCCTTACGTTGATTGTTGGGAAACATGGAAATGAAGATGTCACTTGTCACAGTCAGCTTACTAGTCCTTATTATTAAGATATTTGCTTCTTTTCCTTATGTTTATTTTTAACATATGCAATATTAAAGTATATATTACATTTACATAAAATATGTTTAGATATATAAACACATGTAAATCTAGATATATTTGCATAATAATAATCTTCCTCAAATAATTTTAGGTAAGAGGGCATCAACAAACAAGTAATTATTGAATGTAATTCTAACTCTGTCATAATATACTATATAATTAAATGCTTTAATGTGATTTTCAAAAGCTTCTCTATTATTAATGATATTGTTAATAATTATATAATATGTAACTTCACATTAATCATAGTTCTAAATGGAATAGATTTTATACCATGCAGATTATGGTATAGAGTTGTGGAATTTTTGCTATGTGACTCCAGAAGGGTCACTAGTTTCATAGTTTGAGTACATAGCACCACTTGGGGTTACTCCATGTATAAGCAATATGACCGAATGTTGGCCCTATTTCATGGAAGTGTATCCCTCTCCAAAGCAACTCAAGGAGGTTGTATTGTGTTAAGGTGTTCTTGACTGAATTCATTACTAAACTCTGTTAACCATAGTGAAATCGATGGGAAACACATGCAGTCAACTTGTATTTATTAAAACTTCTGACTTTCTTTAGGATTAAAGAATAAAATAGTATCAAAGAAGGGAGGTGCTTACTAAAAATTTTTATTTGTGACTAAAGGAAACTTGACTTGGGGTGGTGAGCACACAATACAATACACTAGTGATTTCCAACCAGTGTGCCTCAAGAATTTTTAAAACATGCAATACATGACTGTTAAGCCAGGGGCACTGACCTTTTTCCTCATATTGTCAAATAAAAAATAACAAAAACCAACAGAACAATAGCCTACAGATGTGAATGCCCTGTCTTGAACCACAAATATATAGGTCATGTAGAGTCACATCTTATTGGTCACATTGCATGATAAGGTTGATCTGATTGGTTCTTTTTTTCTCCACTTATCCCCTCTTTGCCCACCTCCACCTGATTGGTTAATTCTCGGTGTCAGAAATCCTTATATATAAGCATCTGATTTTTTAAAAAGTCACTGCAACAAAAAGGGAGGTAATCCCTATATATTCTGTGTAAATCAATCAAAATTATTCTAATGCTTGTCAGATGGGCAAAAATATATTTTTGGTGTGCAGAGAACTTTACCAGTTTATGTGTGCTATGAGATGAAAAAAGGTTGAAAATTGCTGCAATATACAGATGATGTATTATTATAGAATCGTACACCTGAAACCTATATAATTTTATTAACCAATGTTTGCCTAATAAATTCAATAAAATTTTTTTAAAAGATCCTATGAAAATGTAAATCAGATCACATCAGTCTTTTGGCTCAAAGTCCTCCAATGGCTTCCTATGTCATTCTGATTAAATGCTCAACATTCATGCTCACAAGCAAGGCCCCATACAGTTTGGCATCCGGGTATTTCTGACTGCATTACTAATCATTGCCTGGTCCTTCTCTCAGGTCCAGCCACACAGACACCCCTACTGCTCCTCACACATCATGGACCTCCAGGCCTTTCCACTTGCTGTTCCCTTTACCTGTCTCCTCTCTCTCAGGTCTTTGTTCAAATATTACCTACTCAGACCTTGTGTCTTAGTCTCATCAAGCTGCTATAAAAAATTATCATAAATGGTATGACTTAACAAACTTTTGATTTTCATAGTTCTGAAAGTTCAGAAATTCAAGATCGAGGTGCCAGTAGATATGGGGTCTGGTAATGACCCTCCTTCTGGAGTGCAGATGGCCGTCTTCTCATTATTTCCTCACCTGACAGAGAACAGGGCGAGGGAACTCTGTCCTCTCTCTTTACAAAGGCACCAATGCCACCAGGTGCGTCCCCATGCTCCTGATCAAATTATCTACCAAAAGCTCTACCTCCAAGAACCAGCACTGTGGGGATGATTAAGGTTCCAAGATATGAACTTGGGAGAGATACAAACATTTGGTCTGTAGAAACTCCCCTGACCAGTTTGTCTGTCTATTCATTCATTCATTCATTCATTCATTCATTCATTCATTCATATTTTTTACTGAACTTATCAGGATAACACTGGTTAACAAAATTATACAGGTTTAAGATGCACAATTCTACAACACATCATCAGTACACTGTATTGTGTGTTCACCACCATATGTGAAGTCTCTGTCCATCACCATTTACCTGCTGTGTTCCCTCTTCCAGCTCCTCCTATCGCTCCCCCTCTCCGTCCCCCAATTACCACATTGTTGTCCATGTCCATGAGTTTTTTTTTCTATTTTACCAATCTCTCCACTCCCCACCTACCTTTCAACCCTCTCCAAAACACCTAATGAACAAAATGAACTAATAAGCAAAATAGTGACAGATGTATAGATAGCAGGCTGAAAGACTGACCAGTTTATTTAAAATTAAACTTTCCCTTTTTGCACAATCTCTATTCCCTTTCTCTGCTTTGTTTTTCTTCATAGCATTTATTGCCCTTCTTCACACTATAGTTTTTAATTATTTTTTAATTGTATGTCTCTCTCAACTATACTATGGTTAAAGACAGGCTGGACCCAAGGAGAAGCTGAGTGCACAGTTGTTGGATCAATTAATAACTTTTTCCATTTTCTTCTTTGTATTTCTCTCTTTAAATCTCTTCTGTGTAGCTGAGTATACAGAGAATACATTTTACTTTGTTTCACCAAATATAAAGTTTACAGGATGTATTTCTCATTCTCCTTGATGTTTTTGATTGATTTCCAGAAAAAGAGGAGAGTGCTGACTTATACAGCCATGTGTGTGGAAAAAAATCTTACTAGTCTGTTTTTAAGACCAAATGTTTCTTCCTTTGCAATGTTTCTAAGTTTCACTCATATTTCAGTCTCTCGAACTGTGATACCTTTCCTACAATACATCTTGTACATCCTACTGGGAAGGCACGCTTTTGCTCACGTTACCCTAGAATTTAGAATTCCCTATTGCATTTTTAGATACATCTATCTAGGAACAGGGTCCCTGAGGTTTATATTCCTAGCTCTAACATATTTTTTATTTTACTTTCACACATACTCTAATATTCTTCTCCTACTTCAAAATGATGTATTATAGAATTCTATACCTCAAATCTATATACTTTTACTTACCAATGTCACCCCAGTAAATTTAATAAAAAAGAAATAAAAGACTTTGTGTTCTTTTCCCTCTCTGCTTCCTCAAACACTAGCCAGTCTTCAAAACTTAGTTTGACTGGACCCTCTCCTTATAGTGATTCCCAATTATTCTAGGCAATATTGACTTCTTTCTCATTGGAAAAACTACTGCACTTGTAGTGTGTGACGTAATTGAGTATTCAGTTGTCCTCAAGGACTACATTATAAGCTATTTGAGTGCTACATAAGGACTCAGGTTTCTTCAATATCTTCTTGGACATGTAATCTTAAAACCTAGTGATTTCTTTTTTTATTTATCTAACACATAAAGTGTCTAGCACATGTTGGTCACCTACTCTTTCCTTGCAGAAAGAATACAAGAGGAGGAAGGAAAGAAGGAAGGGAGGGAGGAAGAGGGAGCAAAGGGCTGGTAGTGACCTTATTTTTTGAGTTCTGTGTATTTAGGTTGGTTGAGGAGTAATTAATGCCTGTGTATTCCACACTTTGCTCTTTAAAGTGCATTGACTTTAGTGAAAAGACATAACATTAAGAAATGCATATTAACTTTTAAGGACATTGCCAATATGGTACAAATCACACCCTTTACATGTCCAAAGTACAAAGCAGTCATTGGTAACTGATAAAAATTTGTAGATATTAATATACA